>JZKD02S0584261.1:0-14291 GCA_000966675.3 Picea glauca
TTTTCCCTATTTCTGTCACTATTTGCTCCCCTCCCTGCTGCTGGAGAAAATGACATGTTTTTCCCTATTTCTGTCACTATTTGCTCCCCTCCCCGCTGCTGGAGAAAATGACGATGTTAATACATCGAGAATCACGACTCAAGAGGAAAAAATGACATGTTAATACATCGAGAATCACGACTCAAGAGTTTGACAGTTACATTCACGTGGCTTCATCCTTTCTTTTAATAATTTTTTTTGATCCAATACAGATCAATGATAGTGCCATGTGTTTTGTTTCATTGATAATAGAATTCTATCATAAGAGTACCCATGTCAGCTGCCAGAAATAGAAAAAACCATACACAGCATAACAGTAAATGTATACAAATAGACGAGTTGAGGATTGAAACACTATTTGCTTGTTTTTCAAAATTAAATTTTCCCAGACTTCATAACGTTTCAAACTGCATTTCAATCATAAATTGGGTTCGATCAGGCAGACCATAAAGAGGTCCCCTTCTAAGCTACTTCGTTTCTGTCAATGCCCTAGGCTCTGTCAATCCCTAGGCTATACATAAGTAGAATTATAGGTCAATATTTAGTGGATGTTAAATAGGGGAAGTAACAAAATCCGTGAAACTATTTCAGCCAGAGATGGAATGAAAGAGTTGAACATGCTTGACAACCAAACAAAGCAAGAGTAATAAGTAGGTCATGGGAAAAGACACTACAAAAATCAAAGTTCGGAATCAGGGAACCTCGAAAAAAGATATCATGGAACAGTATATAATTTTACAATGCATCCATGTCATGATGTTTGTTTGTTGGGTTCATCAGGGCGTATCTTGATCACACTAAAACTGAAATGAAGATGGGACTGATAAAGTATATTGAACAATGTTGATGTGCAGAGTTTGCTGACATAACGTGGGAGGAATTCCATGGACAATATTTGGGTGCTTCACAGAACTGTTCCGCTACGAAAAGTAATCATAAGTTCACGGATGCCCAACCTCCTACGAAGGTAATACAATAATCCTCTTAAGATATTAGATAAACACATGGCAAGTAATGAAAGTTTTCAAAGCGCGTCTTTATGTGTATCTTTGTTTTATTGATTTTGTTTAGACTTACAAAGTATATAATTAACATAGTTACCAATTTAATTTAATAAGAAACGTGACTTCAAAATTATAACTCTGTAATTTTTTTATTTATTTTTGGTTAAAAACACTAAAATGACTTGTTTGAAATAGTGGTTTTGAGAAAAACTTTAAAATTTATTCAAGTGATGTTACAAGTAACATCTATTTTCTGTTTTTTTTGGAATTAAAATTATGATTTAATAAAAATAGTGATCTTAACAATTGATACTATCGTAAATAAAAAAATTCAAAATCTACTCCTAAATTGCTATTTAAAAATTTATTTATTAATTAATTTTTTTTTTTAAATTCACTTTAAAAATAAATAAATTGAAAAAAAATAAATTCATAATTTAAAATAATGAAAAAAAAATTAAAAAAGCATAAAAAATATACTAAAATAAAACTAAAACTAAAAATTAAAATGAAAAATAAAACATTTAAAATACAAATTTAAAAAATTCAAAAACAATTAAAAAAAACATTTAAAATACAAATATTAAAAAACTTTAAAAAACATTAAAACAAAACCAAAAAAAATTAAAACTATTTTAATTTTAAAATAAGAAAAACAAATTTAAAATCTAAAACAGTCAAAACAAATTTTTTTTTAATAAAAAACAAAAACACTTAACAATTAAAAAGGCGGGCAATTCACCCTGGATGGGGTGACATTGCAAGTCAACCATGACAACATGCAAGTCAACCACCCCCTCTCTCCTAGGGTGGCGACCTGGAGGCGCGCATTCACTCCACTTGCAGCGCGCATTCACTCCACTTGCAACCCCCTCTGCAATTGCACTTGAAATCGTCCTCCTTCCTATACATAGTTCGTGGGGAATTGATGGCTCCTCAACTTCCTTTGCAGGTTAACCTTGTCACTCATGTTAAATTATCGAGCTTATATAATATGTGGATTATTTTTTTAAATTCTTCACCACTTTGATTCTAGTTTAATATATTTCAACAATGTAAATTTATGTAGATCCACAAGCATAATCATGAACAACACACATACCTTGGAGAAACCCTATACAAGAAGAAAAACCCCAACAAACAATCTCCTTTTATTGCAAATATAAAGTATGAACACTTACAAATATACACCATGAAATTCTGCTCTTAAAAAGCTTGCCAATATGAATTTGACCTGACTCTATGACCTGTAAAACATTGATAGACTTTGCTGATAAATACCTCTGTTATAGACCAGCACTACGGAAGAAGCTATGCGTCGCCTGACTGCTATTTTGCTGCCTTTTCTGGACTGAAATACACCAGCCCTGTTGGAGTATTTTGGTGCCCTCTACGACTGCTATATGCAACCTGCTAAAAATGATATGCGCTGCCTTAGGTTGATACGCTGCCTTCTAAGACTGATATATGCAGCCTTCTAAAACTGATATATTTCAGCTCTGTATACCAGCCCTCACACTGCATAACCTGATGTGTAGAATGAGGGGTCGACCTCTGCTTATAAAGGCGTGGAGAGGAGAAGGAGAAGGAGAGGACTTGAATTAGAAACTTGTTTGCATGTTTTTTCATAACTCGACTTCAACTTGAAATAGATATTGGACAAAAGACTTCAGTTAGTTCGAATTTAGAACTAGACTTGAAATTTCAGTTACAACTAGCCCTTGACTTGTCAATATATGCGAACTAACTTAGCATGCACATGACATGCATGCATGCAACTTTATGCAACTATGCAACTTATGCAACTTTATTTAACTTGAATTTTACAACTTGCCCTTTTACAACTTGAGTTTAACAACTCATTCAACTTGACTCTTATACATGGCAATTTGAATTTCTTCATGGTGGAAAGTGTTACATGTGCCAACGCACTAGATCAATACATTTACATCATTTGCAATATTAGGAAGATTGTTTGTTTCTAGCTCATAGGAATTTATGTTCAACCTAACTTTTGCTAGATGCCTTGACTTTTGCTCATGGCTCGCAAGGCTTGACTAGGCTCACAGAGGTTCTACGTTCCTCCTGAATTTTGCACTAGTCTGTCTATGCTCACAGAGGTTGTACGTTCCCCCTGACTTTTGCACTACTCTGTCTATGCTCACAGAGGTTGCACATTCGCCCTGACTTTTGCACTAGACTGTCTATGCTCATAGAGGTTGTACGTTCTCCTGACTTTTTCATTAGACTTACATCTTGACTCACAAGATCATATAGCATCTCGTTCGTCTTGACTTTTGGTATGATTCACAGAGGTTGTACGTTCCCCCTGGCTTTTGTCAATACCTCACAAGATTGGTTAATTCTCCAAATCTCCCTGGCTAGCCTCAGGGTGGCCCATATGGCCTCTCATTAGAGAATGACTGTCAATGCTGCCAAAATTTAACAACGCATCCACAACAGATGGCTCATTATGAAATTTTCTTGGCCCCACGAGCTCTTCTCCTGGGGCCTATTCTTCTTTCCAAGCCTGCTCTCCTTCTTTGCTCCGAGCTTCGACCTCTGGCCTCACACACCTTCTGCACACCCTTTCTCCCTCTGTGCGATTCACTCTGCACTCATTTTATGCCTAGAATTCGAGGCCGCTCGCTTAGAGCCAACGCACGTTCAACACAGAGTGGTCACCCTCCTTTCATTCCGCATCCCTATTGCACCTGTCCTTGCCACAATAACATGGCCTAACGTCCCCCTCACTCCACGTGCGAAGACAAAGACCGTAAGCCACCCGATGCTCCACCCTTGACTTCTGCCATTGGTTCGCTTCCCCCCAATCCGGATGCAACCTCCACTTCTTCCCCCACTCCTCTGCCTCATCCCGACTTCATTGATGTCTAGAGGGAAACCATCCAAGCATTGCGTGAGGACAATGCAGAAATGAAATTCCGCTAGGAGCTGATGGAGAAGTGCTTGGACTGGCTTCTAGATTTTAGAGCACAAGACCCTTCTCAGTGCCGCACCACAGAGAAGCTGCTTCAGGAAACAATGGAGCCGAAATGGTCGGACGCGTCAGAGCATGCTTTCCCCCATAGCTACACAAGCAAATAATTTTCATGGTCTGTCACTGTTTGGTCTACCAAGCCACAAAGCTATCTTTTTTGTTTCAGCAATAGGCTTAGCTTAGATATTTTGACTGGTGCATCATGACAGATTGTTAGATAGTAACAGATCTAACAAAATCTTATGGGACTTTTATCTCTGGTGGTGGGGTTGGTTTCCTTTTATGGCAGCCTCAGCACCAATGTCTTACACATTATATGTAAATTTTGATTCTGAAAGATAATACAACTACTATCTTACAAAAAAAAAAAAAGACGAACAATTCACAAGACGAACAATTCTCAGAATCACCCTTCCCCACACGCAACATATCGTCTATCCCTCCTCGCTTCTCCGCCATCACCCCACACCCCTCCTCCCCCTGTGCCATCCGTAAGCCACCCAACAACGAGTTTTTTTTTTTTAATTTTAAAATTGTTTTTAAAATTCATTTCTTTTGTTTTTAAAAAAATGTTTTTAAAAGTTTATTTTTTATATTTGTATTTTAAATATTTTTAAATTCTATTTTTTTTTTTTTAATTTATATTTTAAATGTTTTTTTGGTTTTTTATTTTAATTTATTTTTCTTAATTTTTAAAATCTTTGTATTTAGTGTATTATTAAATTGTTTTTGGCTTTGTTTAGCTGCTTTTCATTTTTTTTAATAGTTTTATGTTTTTTTTTAAAATTGAGTTGTAAATTAAAAAAAAAAATAACACATTTTTTTTAATATAAAAAAAGATTGTCAAAGTATTAAAAAAAAAAGAATACACATTTTTTAATACACATCTTTGAAGGTATTAAATTGTCAAAATTATTGTTTCAATTAAATCTTAATTATTTTTAAAGGTATTAAATTGTCTAAGTCACTGTTTCAATTAAATTTTAATTTTAATTCCAAAAAAATGGTACTTGTAGTATCATTTTTTGTTTTAAGGGTTAAATTTAAAGTTTTAAGGTTTTTGTCAAAATTGTGATTTTAAACAAAGTTAGAAGTTTAACCACCAAAAAAAAGGTATTATCGATAAAGCCACTTTTTAATTCAAGAATAAAAATAACTATTCAATACTATTTCTAGAAAAACAAAAACTCTTTATAATTCTCATTAAATTGATAACTTTGTTAATTCTATTTAAAAGTTTCTATAGTGAATATAGTCTATAATAAAGTAGAATGTTCTCATGTTATTTCATGAATTGTGCCTATTTCTGTAGGAAATAATTTCACCCTATGGTCAACCTATAGGTATATAAAGGAATTTCAATACATTGGTGAGGACAGAATATCCGTTTTTTTTCACCAAAAGCCAATAAAATGTATTTGTGCCTTGATACACCCTTTCAATTATGTATTGTATGATTGGAACAATCTTCCCCCTCCCTGTGGCAATTGTAATGTGAGGAATCTTAAAAATATTTAAGTATTTTTTCATGTTATTGTTTGATTGGACTGTTGCTCTAACAGAAAGACTGGAGAGAAGAAGGCATAGTGAGTCCCGTTAAAAACCAAGCACATTGTGGATCCTGCTGGACATTCAGGTAGATGCCCAACTCCATTTTAATTCTTCTTTTAGATGCCCAACTCCATTTAAATTTTTTTTTTTATAAATTAAGTTAATGATTGAGAAACAACCAAATTTTGTGATTCAATGAGAACTCTGGTAGACCAAAATCAAGTTGATAACTTGATTGAATATTGCAGCACTACTGGAGCACTAGAGGCTGCCTATACTCAGGCTACGGGAAAGACTGTTAGCCTGTCTGAACAACAGTTGGTTGACTGTGCCGGAGCATTTAACAACTTTGGTTGCAGTGGTGGTCTGCCATCCCAAGCATTTGAGTATATTAAATACAATGGAGGGCTTGACACTGAGGAAGCTTATCCTTACACAGCTAAAGATGGTGTTTGTAAATATGATGTAAACAATGTTGGTGTAAAGGTTGCTGATAGTGTCAACATCAGTTTGGTAACTCCTGTTTCCCTCATCATATTTGCCTTCTTTTCTGAGAATGTAGCTTTGCTTTACATTTTGTTCGAAACTTTCTATTTTGTTGATATATGCAACTATTTCAGTAAATACAATGGTGAAGTAAATGAATTTTATGCTGGACAAATGATGTACAGGGGGCAGAAGATGAACTCAAATCTGCTGTTGGTCTAGTTCGCCCCGTCAGTGTGGCATTCCAAGTTATTCAGGATTTCCGATTTTACAAGGAAGGAGTCTTCACCAGCACAACTTGTGGTCAAGGCCCAATGGTACGGGAAAATTAATATTAATTTTGTTTTTATTCGAAAAAACTATTCTAATAAAAAATATAGTTCTAGATTCGAATCTAGAGAAAACTGAATTCGTTGAAGCTGATTGGCCATTACTTTTCTTTTATTGAAACACCCAAAGTATAGCAAAATAGGCAACGAATGATCAGTTTTTACCATGGTGGTTAAGTCTATAATCATTATGTGAAATCCTGGATCTAAGTGAAGGATGTCCCAGCAATTGTAGACTGTCTCTGCGTCCAAAACTTTCCAACTTTGTGCCTCGTGAGGCTTCCATGAAATGTTTGTGAGGCCACTGTCTGTGAAAGAATTAACGTGGGTGTGAACTTAATTTGCAGGATGTCAACCATGCTGTTTTGGCTGTTGGGTATGGTGTTAGTGAGGAGGGGACTTCACACTGGATCATCAAGAATTCCTGGGGAAAGAGCTGGGGTGTTGAAGGATACTTCAAGATGGAGATGGGGAAGAATATGTGTGGTGAGTTATTTTATGTTTTTTTTTTAATATATTCTGTTCTTTTGTTCATGAATCTGCTTCTTAGAGGATTTGCGCACTAAAAGAAAATGTGATAACACAATTTTGGATTGCATCTCTTCAGGTGTTGCAACTTGTGCTTCGTACCCTGTTGTTTCTTAGAGCCTCGATTAGTAAATATCTACTGGTCAAGGTTTGAAAGCTTTGTCAAGTAGGATGTAAAAAGAAGAAAATGGACACTCGAGGTTATGAAGTAATGTGGAACAGATGCAATATCCAAATAGTGTATGGAAGTTTCAGTCTTTTAGAGTCACGACTGCTTTTGTAAATTTTATATCGACTGTTTAGTGGTTAGTCATCATATGGTTAGATCCGATAATGTTGAATGTTGCATAATGTATGTTGAAGACAATGCAAAGGATACATGTATTTGATTTGAACACTTTATTTTAGTTAAATTTAATATATTCTAACTGATGGAGACATAGCTGTGAATCAGTCATCTTTTCTGTTTCCGTAGACATGATAGCACAGGTGAGTGAAACATTTTATGGTTTATGGTAGAAAAATTAGGTGTTGGTGAAACATTTTATGCTTTATGGCAGAAAAATTAGGTGTTCAGCTTTCTTTCCTATTATTTTGTCAGGGTTTGAAAATTTGTAGGTGAATTCCATTCTTTAGAACATTTTTATATTGGATTTTTTATTAATTGATAGATTTGTTATGATAGAAACAAATTGGAAGGAAAGTTATAGATTTAGAGCTCTAATAAAAAAAATGATCACCTGAAGTTTAAGGTTAAGAATATGTGTTTCCTCCTAAGAGGTTACAGATTCAAATTCAGAGGGGGTAGAGTATGTATACTATACTAAACTTTAGCAATCAAATCATTGCCCTTGTCCCACAAACAAGAAGTCTCATACACCAATTTGATGTCTGATTTGACTGTAAACTTAAAATTAGATTATTATTATTATTATTATTTCACAAAGATCTTCTTTATTGACTATGAAAAAAACAATCTTTTATTTAAAATTACTAAATGTATTTCTTTATTGACTATGAAAAAAACAATCTTTTATTTAAAATTACTAAATGTATTAGTAAAAAAAAAAATTGATCATTACATTGTGAATCCTGTAATATTTTCAAAACACACCTCTGATAGTAACAGTTTCTTCATACTTAGAATCTTCCTAATGTATACATATAGAGAAGAATGCAAATCTCAAATAGTTATACTAAAAAGATAAAGTCTTACGTTTAATGTATACATATACAGAAGAATGCAAATCTCAAATAGCTATACTAAAAAGATAAAGACTTACGCTTAATTGTATGCATGTTGACTAAGATTATGAGCCTTCCATGTTATGTAGTGGTTTAAGCCTACTGTTAGAAGACTTGAACCCTGGTAGGGTATTAATAGTGCCCTGTTTTTTCCAATCATGGAAACCCCATTAACAAAATAATCATTATTTTGGCTAAACGAACAACATATCCCAAACAATAAATCAAAAATCAATTCTAAAAGGTACCAATGTTGCTCAAGCTCAAATGTTTCATGCAACTGTGTCTCTCTAACAGCTATAATGTGTCTTCTACAACATTATTACCTTAATGATGTATTCTTCTATAAAATCATGCAACTATTGTTTCAGATCTTGACTTTGTTAATAAAACTGTTTCAAATATATGCGTCCCAAACTCCGTGTAGCAGGGCAATCTACAAAAGAGGTTTTGATCTCTTGAGAGTCCCACAGCAGGCACAGATTGACGAGTATCCCATTTCATAAAGCCTACCTTTATCTGCGTTTACCTTGACGGACAATTCATGAATTAGGGAACTTATGTGCAAGCGATTTCATTTCCTCTTGAATATATCCTTGCAACCATCTCGAGTTTGGGATTATCTTGCTATACAATCTTGCTTCGAAGGCTTGTTTCAGATCCCCCACGTATCTGTCCGGTAGGAGCTTGGCTGGTGAGATATTTATTAAAAGAAAATCACGGGAAATCTGGTGGAATTGCACTATGTTCATAATTGAGAGAATTTAATTGAAGTTCCCTACTTAGTGAATTAGGGATTAGGGTACTTGTGGTTATGTGTGCGCAAAGATAATTCATTTTCTCTAGAATATGTAGGAAGTGGGAAAACAATTAGTTATGGTAATAATATAAATTTACATATTGTAAATGTTTGGTAGTTTCTATAATGGAGGCAGTTCGTAAACTAATGTAACCAAAGTAAGTTCTTTAATTGATGTAACGATCTAACCTATGTTGTATATATCCATGAAGTCTAGAGAGGCATTTTGTAATGTTATAAGTCTATCTTGAATAATAAGACATGTTACCCCACAATTTATATTTGTCCAAAGCTTAAAGACAAGTACATCGTCACCCCAATAGGGTACCTCTTTCTCTTTAGGAGGAGGGAAACCTCACTCCAAGGGAGACATGAAGGGACAATGGAAAACAAATTGCATAAATATGATATTAAGGTAGCAACAATGTATCTTGAAAGTTGCAAGTTATGATGACAAGAAAAGATACAAGAGTCTTGCAAACTTGATAATGCTTTGTCACTCACAATTTTCAAGATAAACACAAGTCAATAAATGACTTCAACCACTGTCCAAACATTTATTACAACATTAATTAATGATGATGACAACAATGGAAACCACTTCAGAAAAATACTATAACAAGTGAAATTAGGAGTAAAGTACCTGCCTCTTAGAAATGTTTTAATATATTAGTTTTATGTAATCCAAAATAAAAGTTATAATAATTACGAAACTCTTAATCTATGATAAATATTAATTTAATAGTAACGTTGTTTCTAATTAATATAAATATTTATATAAATAAAAAAAAATGATAATTTAAAAATGACTCATAGCCAATGCAATATATTATTTCTATTTTTCTCTTAAGGTTGCAAAAGTTTTTGAAATTTCTATTTTTCTCTTAAAGTTGCATAAGTTTTTGAAATAAAAAATTAATTGAATATTTTCATATATACAAAACAAATGATTTAAACCACAATGTCTACATGCATTTTAATGAAATTTCTCACCTTAAAAATAGAAATATTTAAATAAGAGTTATAATTTAAAAATGAGTCACCATTAATACAATATATTATTTCTATTTTTTTTTTAAAATGCTAAAGTTTTTGAAATAAAAGATTAATTGAATATTAAGTGATACTTAATATTCCACATATCCCACATAATAACTAACTGCACTATAAACTCATATTTATTGATTTATATTTTTCAAATTCTAATGTTAAATTTTAGAAATTTAAAAATGTATGAATTAATATAAAGTTAATGAAACATGGCTCAAGTGGAAAAAACAGTATAAAAACTTTATTTACTCAATAAAAATACAGAAAGAAAATAAAAATAAAATGGACCCTTTTTTTTTCAGGAAAAAATTAACGCAAATTTATATTAGGTATAAATTTTTTTACATCAACAACAGAGCCATGATAACAGTCCCCACAACAGTCCAAAATATTGGTAACAGGAGGAATCAACAGAAAACTGAACTAATAGTAATAGGCGGAAAGGACATAGCAAAGAGCCAACAAAAAAACTGAAGGATGCTAGAGTGGTAATCTGCTAGAAAATACTGCTCATCACTGGCAATATAACGCTTACTGGGGCTGCCCTCTGGAGACAATTACCCTTCACCAACCCTTGGCAATTCAAAGATATTAATGCAAGAGGGTTGACTCTTCCGCCCACTGTTCGAGTGATAAACAGTTAGTCTTCCTTCGATTTTTGATAAGGCTCTTTTAGAGAGGGCATTGGCTTCTTTATTATGCATTCTATAAATGTGGTGGACGCTGAGATCTTTAATATTCTTTGCCAATTCCACAGTTTTTTGTTTCCAGCCTTCGATATTTACAGTGCTGAGTTTACATTTGTGGTTTATCCAGTCAATGATGACCCGCGAATCACCAAGGACATGGAGTTGATTAATTGACCAGAAGGTTGCCAGAGTGAGGGCTGCCCACAAACCCAGCAGCTCCGCTTTAGTATTAGTTCCCTCTCCGCAGTTGAAGAACCACTTGGTAACTCTCGAAGGATGAGATCTGAAAATGCCTTCGGCCCCACAGCGAAGACCATTTGAAAGGGCTGCTCCATCAAAGCAAGTTACGGTGAAACCTTGCTTTTGTGTGAACTCACAAACTTGTAATGGAAGAGTCTTAACAGTGGACGACTGCCAGGAGAAGGCCGACAGGGTTCTATGCATAACTGAGAGGATGGAGGGAGCGCGGTCTTCGAAAATCGCCTTATTTCTTTCAATCCAGAGCTGCCAGCAAGCATGTGCAGCCAAGCTGTCAGGGGCAGATTTCTCCTTTGACCACCGCATAAAACAATCTAGGACAGAGGCATCATCCCATTGAATGTTGAGAGAAAAATGGGTGAGAATACGCTGCTAGACAACCCTTGAAAAATGGCAGTGAAAGAGGATATGGTGAATATCTTTCGTAGATTGATTGCATAACTTGCAAATCCCTGGCCCTTCCCAGCCTCTCTTTCGCAACATATCCTAGGTAAGTGTCTTTTCTTTTGCAGAGAGCCAAATGAAGATTTTTATCTTTAGAGGAATTTGCCATTTCCACAGCCATTGGAACCATCTCGGATCAACCTGGTAATTTAGCTGCTGAAGTAGCGTCGTGTAAATATTCTTAACAGTAGTGGCACCCGTTGCATCACCCCCCGCCCAAATGAGTGTATCAGAAGTATTGGAAAGTGTAATTCCTGAGCTCCTAAGTGCTTGAGTGAAGCCATCCCAGTCTGAAGCATCGACTCCACCTAGATTAAGTTGACTACTGTTATACCAAGTATCCGGCAGAGGGGTGGCAAAGGACTCCACACGCGCTTGGGCTAAACACACAATATTACTGGATTCTAGAAGAGATCTAAGAGAGGAAGGGAGGATCGACCGGTTCTCCAATCCAAGAATCTTGTCTCTTCCAAGAGAGATGTCGGTGCCCGAGCCGGGCCTCCATCTAAGCCAGTGCAAGATGACATTAGAAGATAATAATAGTCCCTTCCAAAATGGGGACACCCTCTGCTGCAAATGTGAAGGTTTTCTGAGCCAATATAGAAGAGACTTTTTTCCCAAGTATTTATCAATAATGACACGGTGCCAGAGGTTGTTATGAGTTAAATCCCGCCAAAAAGAGTTGGCTAGGAGAGCTGTGTTAAAAATAGCCAAGTTTTTGAGTCCCCATCCCCCTGCTTGAATAGGTTTTGATAAGAAATTCCAGCCGCAAAGGTGGATACGGTGGGTGTCCTTTTGTCCATTCCATAGAAAGTTGAAAGACAGCCTGCGCAGAAGATTCAGAATCATAGAAGGAATTTTCTCCAAAGACATCCAGAAGACAGAAATACTATGAAGCACTGAATTGACGAGGATAAAACGCCCTCCTATGGACAACCACTTGTTGCACCAAAAGCTAATCTTCCTTTCAAACTTTGCCACCAGCCAGCGCCCGTCTTCAGAATTTTTTGCTCCTGGCTTTAATACATAACCCTGGTACTTGAATCCTTGACTTCAATCAACGAAAGTGAAGGGTAGAGACTCTTTTAAGGAGCAGAGCTCATTTTCTGTTAACCCCCAGTAATGTGTTGTAGATTTTTTATAATTGATGCTAAGGCCCGAAGCTATGCAAAATATCTGAAGCAGCTCCAGGATCACTATCCATTCTGAAGGAGTAGCCTTTGACATCAAGAGGACATCATCAACAAAAATTAGATGAACCAAATTTATAAATTTTGAAACCTTTATACCTGAGATTTGATGTTCGAAGACGTTTTTTGTTAGCAGCAGGCTGAGGCCTTCCATAATCAGGATGAAGAGATACGGTGATAGAGGGCAGCCCCGACAGAGGCCCCTCTCACTTCTGAAAAACTTAGTCGCCTCTCCATTAATTAGAACAACAAAAGATGCACTAGAAACACAGGCCATAATCCAATCTGTTAACTTAATACCAAAACCAGCTGAGAGTAAAATCAACCTTAGGAAGCCCCAGTCTATGCTGTCAAAGGCTTTTTTGAGGTCAAGCTTCAGTACTAGGGCCTTAGTGTTTTTCTTTTTAATGCTATGGAGACCTTCATGAGCCGCTCCTATGGCATCCTGGATTCTTCTGCCTTTGAGAAATCCCATCTGTTCAGCAGATAGACATCTTTCTAAAAATGGCTTGATTCTGTTCGAGAGGAGTTTTGAAATAATTTTGTAGATAAGATTGCAGAGTGAGATAGGACGGTAGTCATTGAAGGAAGCAGAGTTATTTTCCTTGGGGATTAAAGCTAGAAAAGCGGAATTTATGCTACCAATGACTTTGCCGTTTAAACGCGAATTCTCCACCATTTGCATAAGGTCATCACCTACGAGGTCAAAAAAATGGATGAAGAACTCAGATGTCCATCCGTCAGGCTCTGGACTTCTCTCTTTTTTGAAAAGGGTCAGTATATTTTTCAGCTCCAACAGTGTGACAGGTCTGAAAAGTTCAACTGCTTCCTCCTCGGAAACCATGGTTGGGAAAAAGTTTGCAATGAAGGAGCTATCAGATAAATTTGGGCTGTCACAGGCCTTGAAGAAATGGGAAAAATAAGAAACAACCACCTCTTTTATAGCTTTCTGCCCAGAATGCATGCCACCGAACTCATTAGATATGGACCAAATAAATTTTTTATTTCTGTTGTAACTGGCTACCTTATGAAAAAATTTAGTATTGGCGTCCCCGCATCTTAGCTAGGTGGCTCTGCTCCGCAGCCTCCAACTATTTTCCTCCTCATGAAGAATGCTATTCCTGCTAAGTTCCAGATCAGTTAAAAGCTTACTATCCTCCGTAGATAAGGCACCTCTGCTAGATTTCTTTATGAGCTGAGAAATCTCAATCTCCAGTTTATTTAAGATGTGATATTCTTTTACCTTTTTTTCTTTGATCCAAGCTTTTGTGTGGGTTTTTAAGACCTTCAGTTTCCACACCATACGCTGCTGGGGATTGGCTTCCTGCAAGAATAAGGGGTTCTTCCAAACGTTATGCACTATAAGAGAGAAAACCGGATCCGCCAGCCAATGGTGGTTGAATTTGAATGGATAAGCATTGTGCATCAATGAGGCTTGCAGTTGCAAAATGAAGGGAGCGTGGTCAGATACAAAGGGTAGTTCCACCCACGACTTTGACAGACTCGCCTGGGTCAATAAACAGTCTGATACTAAGAAACGATCCAGGCGTCTGGCAATCGAGTCAGTATCTGCGCGACCATTTCTCCAGGTGGGGACCAGACAAGATAGCATAATATCTATAAGATTGTTTTTTGCGAATAAATCTCTGTAAAAAGCAATGTTTTGCCTTGTGTGAGAGCC
>JZKD02S0584261.1:23582-40234 GCA_000966675.3 Picea glauca
TTTTTTTACTTTCTGTCAGAAGTCCTTTTGTATTGTTTTCATCGGGGACATCTAAGTTTGACTTTGGTCCAAACTTCCTTAGGGAATTTTGTAAAGAGAAGGATTATTTTGATTTATTGGAATGAAATAAGAGATTGCTATTCTGTCTCATCTGTGATTAATTGTAACTTGGTATTTTTGCTTTTGTCTCCACATTTAATTTTTCATCTCTTATATTCATAAAATTACATAAAATATTGAATTTTTTAGCAATATTTTATTTATAAAAAATCAGCCTAAGCCCTTGTAACCAATACTTGTGGATTAGGAAACAAATTTTGAGTTTATAAACATAGGGTGGTGATATTCCCGTCTATCTTGCCTTAGCCAAGCAAGATATGAAAATGATTGATTAAGATAATTTCATATATTTTCTTCAACAAGCCCCTTGCAAGTGGGCAGGGAGGAAACATCCTAAAACTAGGGAAACAATGTCCCCCAGGAATACAAGAAGTCAAAGTTTATGAAAGAAAACAAGTAGCGAGACACATACATATGGGAAACCAAAGAAACTCATTACAACTGTCATGCATGCTGAGTCACCCTCTTCCTCTTCTCCTTTTCAAATCCCCCTACTAAAGAAAACTTTAGTCAATCCAACAAAAACTACTAACCCTCAGGTTGTTCCTCTCATTGTTCCAACAACTATTGTTTTTCCTCCCATAGTTGTTCCGATGGAAATGCCCTGACAACCCGAGACTCCTTTGAGGCTACCCCAATATCTTCATAACATTCATGCAGATTCCCCAAACAACGTCCTAAGTTCGATGGCGCTGGTACATTGAATGTCGAGGAACATATACAAAAATTCTATGACACATTATCACTTATGGACATAACAATTCTTGATGTCATCATTATAATTTTGTAAAAACCTTTGAGGGTGAAGAGACGAGATGGTATATCTTACTTCCCAATGATAGTATCCCATATTGGGACACTATGGTCCAAGAATTCAAAAAGCATTTCCAAGGGGCAGATGATGTGGCTTCTCTACTCAGGGATTTCACAACCATCTTCATCCATGAGGGGGAGAAAATTTGAAACTTTAATCAATGCTTTACCTCAACCTTGAATAGGTTTCCAACTGCTTCCCAACCATCTGGGAACAATTTGTTCCATTACTACTTGACCGCTATTAATCCAAATGTAAAGTATATATTGAAGATAAATCAATACAAACTTTAGATGCGACCAAGGTTAGTGCCCTGGAAATTGAGAGAAACATGGAGGAATCTGGTATAATTCCCTCACCTTTAGCGTAACCCCATTTTAACCAAAGGCCTAGGAATGAGGTACCTCGAAACGAGGGTCCTCGGTATGAACCCCCACCTGCCCAAACTTCTAATATTGAAGAAAGGGAAAGTTCTAAAACGCTCAAGTTGTTAATGAACATGAAAAACCAAATAGTTCCCTTAATCGAAAGGTGAATGGATTATAGTTTACTGCTGCTGCGAGGCCAAGGACTCATTTTCCTCCTACTCCTCCTCCTAGGAAACATGTTGTTGAATTGGATTGGTGTAATATCCCCCGGTAGTGCCCTAGTTATATTATGAATTTTAATCATGTTTATGAATTGTAATCATGTTTTATAGGCCGATGAGCCAAGTATTGATAAGTTGTTAGGCTTATGTGTTTATTAGGCCGGAGAGCCTAAGTGTTAAAAGCCAGGAGCCTGTTTTTGTATATGTAATATGCAGAACATTAATAAAGATTAAACATCATTGTGTGCAGACCGAACACAAAGAAAGAGTGATGAGGGACTAAGCTTCCACAGGGTGGGTAAGGGAAAAGGGGTTGAAAGTTTTGAAAGAGGGGCTAAGCTTAGGGGGCTTAAGTTCTTGAGAATAATATTTTATTATTATTCTAAAGTTAGGTGACAAAACATGTTTTTATCCTAAGTCTTGGGAGAGGCAAGCATGTAGCTCCAACATGTGCAAAAGGGAGCTCATGCAGCTCCAAGAAGACAAGTGTCGACCTGGGTGCATGCGGTTAAAAGCTGAAGCGTCACCTGAGTTCGGGGTTCATCCTCCATTCTGTCATCGACTATTTGAAACAATGAATTTCGTCTGATCTCTATATGCCTCACGTAGCTTTGAAACCCGAGGCCTGTGATGTTTTCTTGAGAGCCCTATACACCCTCTATTTGAACCGTTGAGTCTGTGTTCGACCCCTGCATGGATTCCTTGTCATGCACCCTAAAAACCATCAACAAACCCGTGAATTGAGCCATGTCACCTGTGTGTCCTATGAGCCCAGCCTATCCACTCTTGCAGAGTCGAGTCTGTACTTGAACTGTCTTTGGGTTTCTACCTTTTGTGTTTCTTGAGTGGAATTGAACAATTGTTATCGTTGTTATCCTCACTTTGCGGTAATTGGGCTGAAGCCGGTTGAAGAACTGGGTTGTCAGGCCCATGGTAGAAGAGGCAGGTTTTCAAGCCTGTGAGAAACTCTCTCCAGGTGAGAGAGTCTGCTGGGAAGTGGTTTTCTCCCAGAGAGAGTCCAACACCAGCTACAAAGCTATGAGAATTCCTGATCCGACCTGTTGCTGAGACCCAGAGAGGGAGGTGAAGCACCGATGGACTATGCTTGTGAAGGTGTATACTCCCGGGTGGAATAGGCATGTGGGGAATGGGATTCCGTGAGTAGTGGGTGTAAGAAGGCTCCTAGAGAGAATCCTTCTGGTTGCTCTGTGTAGTTTTCCTGTAACCTCAGCCTAGTCTAGGATTCCCTTGCCTTGGGTGGAGCTTAGTCCCAGCTCGGGGGTGACCCACTGCTGAGCGTGATGAACAACAAGGTCTAAGGTTGGGAGGTTCATGGAAGTTTTGCACGTAGTTGGTGGAGTTACAACAGTTTCAAAGATAAGTAAATGCATGTGTTTAATTTCAATTAAAATGCATGTCTGTGATGCTTGCAATATTATCATGTATTCCGTTGCAATGATATTTACTGTTAATTCCATTAATTTTGTATGTTAGAAATAATTATATGTTTACTCTGTTAAGTCATTTAAATTCATTTAAATGCATACTATATAAGTGTTATTCCACGTAGTAGCGTTTCCCGGCAATGGGGTTGATGGCTGGGGTCATTACAATATGGTATCAGAGCCCCAGGTTTTAATGCTAAGACTGGATGGGTCAGATAAGTGGTCTTTGGACCCAAGGTTTTGAGAGGAAATTGTGTCTAGAGGAATACCTTACAATATTTCTTAGTGCCAATGGGTTACTTGGCCGTGTTACAAAGCTCAGGAGGAGTAGCGTAGAATAAAACTGAAACCGGCGTGGTGTTTGACCAGAGAGAGAGAGAGCTCAACACTTGGGGTGTTGAGAGCCATCGGATCTGTTAGGGAAAAAGGAGATTCCTTTATGACCGTCAAATCCTAAGAAGGCACAGGAAGGTTATCCTGGAAGCCTTTCGGAGTTCGGAAATCGGGAGAAGCGGGGTGCAGTAAGATACAAACCTTTGAAACCCGAAACTTTGAAATCTCTAGAAGATCTACACCGTAGATCTAGGAAAAAGAGCTTGACCATTGGATCAAGCAGAAGAGAAGATTGTAATTTTGAGAGTTTGACTGTCCGAAGAAGTGGGATGTGCTGACGCACAAACTCCCGAAGCTCGAAATTACGAAGTCCCGAAGAGCCGAAGTAGTGGGTCATGTTGATGCCTGATGCCACTTGGATGGACGTGGACACATGGGATGTGTTCCACATGTTAGTGGGTTCTGAAGGAAAAAGTAGATGCAGTGGGGCTGGATGATGTCTCCTCGGGTAATGTGGACCTTCTTAAGTACACCACATGTCACCATCGTGGTTGGTGACGACTGTGTTGTGGGCCCGGAGGATAGAAAGGTCGGAAGTTTGGAAGTCAGGAGTTGGAGAGGGAAGCGAGTGTGGAAGCTTCGAGGACCGAAGTCTCGAACCTATGAAACCCGAAACTCCAAAGTCTCGAAGCTTCGAAGTCCCGAAGGCTTTGATGATAAGATTTTCCTTGTGTATGTTCACCGTCGGATGTTAGGTATGGTGGACGGTTGATCTTCCTGCCTCACTAGTTCGGTAATTCAAAACTCCGAATAACTGATGTGCTATGATTGGAGTTTTTTGAAAGCCGAAGTCCTGATTAGAGAACCTTGAGATCTAGTGCTTGGTCACAAACCTTGGTCGTGTGGGTTGGGGAACTGAGAGAAAAGGGCTATGACCTAAGTTTACTACAGAGCTGAGAAGAGCTTGGAAAATTCATGAAAACTGAATGTTTTCTTGAATCAAATTTGTTTATGAATTTTGTGGGAATTGTTAAGGAATAATGGCTTGACAAATTTTGGTTGACTGCACATTGTGTTTGTAGAATTTTAATGAGTGACATAACTGAATAGAGTTTCCACTGAGTGAAAAGAAATGGGGGAATCACAAAATGCTTCCAGTTCAGAGAATGAAGCAAAATGAATGGATGTTCATTTGGGAGTTGAAGGGTTGAACTCCAATGGGCACGGAGAAGAGATAGATAAGGAAGGGCATATGATGAAAATCATTGAAAGATTGTAGAAAGATGCCCAAAATCACCGAGCAGATAGCAAGAAGCTTATGAAAGCTAAGGACAAGCAGGGAGAATTCAACTTAAAGTTGATGAAGAGTCTGGAGAGAATAGAAAAAAAAGTTGGACAAGGAGAGAGACTCGAGCAAAACAGGGAGTCACCAAGCTTATGAGGGTAGAAGATCAAGGAGTGTTGGTAGACACCATCATCACTCCCAAGGTCACTCCAAGAGGAGGGCACACAATAGTTCAAGCCCATCTCCTACCAGAAAGAACAAGAGATCTAGAGTGGATGAAATGAAGGGAGAAATGAACAAGATTAAGCCTCCTATGTTTGATGGAGAACACAAGGAGGAGGAAGATGTTGAGACATGGTTTCTTGGCATGAAGAAATATTTCCAACTACAAAATTATTCCTCTCATGCAGAAGGAAGAATTGCAATGTATCAACTGAAAGGAAATACATCCGTGTGGTGGGATCAACTTGTGCAGGTACAACACTTTAGAGAGAAAGATATCACTTGGAGATAATTCAAGAGGTGTTTCGAGAATAAATACTTGACTAAAAGATATTATGACAGAAAGATGAAAGATTTCTTTGAACTCAAGCTGGGCAGCATGACCATTGATGAATATGAGCGAAGATTTTTGGAATTGTTGAAGTATGTTCCATTCGTCAAAGAAGAGACTGTCAAGATTAAGAGGTATTTGAGTGGACTGCCACCTTCCATCAGTGACAAGATCCAATATGATGAACCTAAGACTATGGAAGAAACGATAAGAAGAGCGAAGTGCTTATATGAGAAACAAAGAGAAAATCCTACTTTTCAAAAGGCTTGGGATGACAAGAAGAAATTCCAGATGGATCAGAGGAAGAAGGGAACTAAGCCACCCTTTTTCAGAAACAATCCTGAAGGAAAGTTATCATTTAGAGAGTCGAGAATGGATGACGTAGGGGAACAAAGGCCAAGGTAGATGCCCATTCAATGTTGGGGTTTTTAGGGGAACCACAAGTACAAAGATTGTCCCCATAAAAATGGAAAAGTGAGAGCTGTCCATAATGTTCAACAAGATGAAACAATGGAGGACATGGGTAGTAGAATGCCAAGTATCTATGCAACCCTGGACAACAAGCAAGTTCAATATTAGTCGCACATGATTGAAGTGGAAGGTATGATTAACAACCAACCATTTACTGTTTTAATTGATTAAGGGGCTAGCCAAAGTTATATAGATCCTAGAGTGGCAAAAAGTTTGCATTTGTCGAAAAGAAAACATGAAAAGTCTTGGTTAGTGCAACTGGCTACAGAAACCAAGAGAAAAGTCACTTAGTTGGTTAAGTCCTGTCCCGTGGACATGAATGGAATGAGCACAAAGGCTAAATTGAACATTATTCCTTTAGGTTCTTATGACTGTCTAATTGGGATGGATTGGTTGGACCAACACCATGCCATCTTGGATTGTCGTAAAAAGACATCCACTTTCCTGGATGAAGAAGGAAATCAGAAAACAGTCCAAGGAATTCCCAGAGCTGTTTCTATAAGAGAAATCTCAGCAATGCAGCTGAAGAAGTGCTACAGAAAAGGCTATCAATTATTTGAAACCCACGTGGAGGAAGAACCTAAGGATATGGTGTCGAATATTGGAGATCATGCGGTACTAAAAGAGTTTGAAGATGTATTTCAGGAGGTACCTAGACTACCCCCGAAGAGAGATATTGATTTCTCTATAAACTTGATGCCTGGAGCAACTCCAGTGTCAAAAGCTCCTTACAGAATGAGTACGCCAGAACTAAAAGAATTGCAATTGAAGCTTGAAGATATTTTAAATAAGGGGTATATACGGCCAAGTATGTCACCTTGGGGTGCCCCGGTCCTGTTCGTGAAGAAGAAGGGTAGGACATTGAGATTGTGTATCAATTTTAGACAATTGAAAAAAGTAACTGTAAAGAAAAAATATCCTCTGTCAAGGATTGATGACCTCTTCAATCAGTTGAAGGATGCGAAGATATTTTCGAAGATAGACCTCAGGTCAGGATATCACTAGGTAAGGATAAAGGATGAAGACATCAGCAAGACCTCCTTTAGAACAAGGTATGGTCACTATGAATTCACAGTGGTTCCATTTGGGATGTCGAATGCACCCGCTATTTTTATGTGCCAAATGAATGATGTATTGAGGGACTATCTAGACAAGTTTTTCATAGTCTTCCTAGATGACATCATGGTGTATTCCAAGTCGGAGGAAGATCATGAACATCATATGAGGATGGTGCTGCAAGTGCTAAGAGCGCACCGGCTATATGCCAAATTGAAAAAGTGCTCATTTTATCAGGAGCAGATCCATTACTTGGGGCATATTATTTCGAAGGATGGGATACTTGTAGATCCCGAGAAGATAAAGGCCATCAGAGAATGGTCAACGCCAAAGAATGTGATTCAAGTCAGATCCTTTATGGGTCTAGATGGTTATTACAGAAACTTTATCGCAGGGTTCTCGAGGATAGCTCACCCTATCACTTCCTTGCAAAGGAAGGAGAATAAGTTTCAGTGGACATAATATTGTGAGAGAAGCTTCTAGCAATTGAAGCAACTGTTAACTAGTGCTCCAATCGTAAGGATTGTAGATCCGAATGAATATTTCGTGGTGTGCACTGATGCATGCAAAGAAGGACTGGGAGGAGTCTTCAGTCAGAAGGGATTCATAATTTGTTATGAATCCAAAAAGTTGAAAGAGGACGAAAGGAACTATGCAACTCATGACTTGGAGTTGGAAACTATAGTACACGCTCTAAATAAATGGAGGCATTACCTCATGGGGAGGAGGTTCGAATTGAGAATAGACCATAACGGTCTGAAGTTTTTGTTTGATCAACCAAACTTGAATGCTAGACAGAGTAGGTGGTTGGATTTTCTTTGTGAATACGATTTTAATATAAAGCATATCAAAGGGAAGGAGAATAAAGTGGTTGATGCACTCAGCATGAGAGTACACAAATTGCATGCTACAACCATTAGCATGTACTGAACTGATATAAAGGGAATAATTTCGAAGGCTGCAAATACAGATTTGCAGTACAGGGATTTGGTAACAAAGCTACAACAAGGTGAGATGCCACAGAAAGTAGAAAATTATAAGCTGGAAATGGATGGGATACTTATGTACATGAACAAAATTCATGTACCTAATGTCCAGGACCTGAAAAGTATGATTTTGCATGAAATGAATAATGTACCTTATGCTGGGCACCCTGGATATTAGAAAACTGTGGAAGTAGTCAAGAGCCATTACTTTTGGCCAGGTATGAAGAAAGATATTGCAGAATACATTGCCAGATGTATGGAGTGCCATAAGGTTAAAGCTAAACACAGGCACCCAACAGGATTGTTGCAGCCTTTACCCATTCCTGAGTGGAAATGGGAGTTAGTGACAATGGATTTCATCATAGGATTGCCCAGAACAGGAAAACAACATGATTCAATCATGGTGGTAGTGGAAAATATTATGAAAGATGCCCATTTTATTCCATTAAAGACTAATCACAAGGCAACAGATGTTGTCAAAATCTTTATGAAGGAAGTGGCACGATTGCAGGAAATTCCCAAGACAATTGTGTCTGACAGAGACCCAAATTTTACCTCAAATTTTTGGAAAGGGTTATTCAAGGGGTTTAGAATGAATCTGAACTTCAGTACAACCTATCATCCTGAGTCAGATGGGCAGACAAAGTGGGTGAATTGAGTAATAGAAGACATACTGAGGATGTATGTGATGGAAAAACCATCGAAATGGGAAGACTACCTACACTTGGTATAATTCGCCTACAATAATGGGGATCAAGCATCATTGAAAATGATCCCATTTGAAGAACTTTATGGAAGAAAGTGCAATACTCTAGTAAGCTAGGATAATCCAGTTGATAGGGAAGTAATTGGGCCAGAGTTTCTCAAGGAAATGGAAGAACAAATGCTAAAAATTAAGCAGAATTCAAAGGCTGCCCAAGACAGGAAGAAACGTTATGCTGATAAGAACATAATCCACAGAGGATTTAAAGTGGGTGACCATGTTTTCTTGAAAGTAAAATCCAATAGAAGCTCCCTGAAGCTGGGAAACTGTTCCAAGTTGGCAGCTAGATTTTGTGTGCCATTTGAAATCCTAGAAAGGATTGGGTCAGTTGTATATATTCTTGCATTACCTACATCCATGACTGTACATAATGTGTTTCATATTTCATTGCTTAAGAAATATATACCTAATGCTAATCATGTAATCATTTGGAATGTGATTAAGGTGGAGCAAGAATGTGTCCTGCAAGTGCATCATGTGTGCATATTGGATCAAAAAAGAAAACAACTCTGGAATGGAGCCATAGGGCTTGTAAAGGTCCAGTGGACCTGGTACGGTTCCGAGGATGTGACATGGGAGCAGGAGGATGCTATGTGGGCAGAATACCGACATCTTTTTGAAGATTTTGAAAATTTTGCTGATGTTGTGTAAAGAGTTTCACTAAGGACAATGCAAAAATAAGGGGATGGGATTCTAATATCCCCTGGTAGTGCCTCGATTATATTATGAATTGTAATCATTTTTATGAATTGTAATGATGTTTTGTAGGCTGGTGAGACGAGTATTGATAAGCTGGTAGGCTTATGTGTTTATTAGACTGGAGAGCCTAAATGTTAAAGGCCAGGAGCCTGTTTTTGTATATGTAATATGCAAAACATTAATAAATATTAAACACTGCTATGTGCAGACCAAACATGAAGAAAGAGTGATGGGGGACTAAGCTTGCACAGGGTGGGTAATGGAAAAGGAGTTGAAAGGTTGGAAATAGGGGCTAGGCTTAGGGGGCTTAAGTCCTTGAGAATAATATTTTATTATTATTCTAAAGCTAGGTGACAAAACATGTTTTTATCCTAAGTATTGGGAGAGGTAAACATGCAGCTCAAACGTGTGCAAAAGGGAACACATGCAACTCCAGGAAGACAAGTGTCAACCTGGGCGCATGCGGTTAAAAGCTGAAGCGTCAGCTGAGTTCGGGGTTCGTCCTCCATTCTGTCATTGGCTGTCTGAAACAATGAATTCCGTCTGATCTCTGTATGCCTCACACATCTTTGAAACCCGAGGCACGTGATGTTTTCTTGAGAGGCCGATACACCCTCTGTCTGAACCGTTGAGTCTGTGTTCGACCTCTGCATGGATTCCTTGTCACGCACGCTGAAAAATAGTGGAAAACCCTTGAATTGAGCCATATCACATGTGTGTCCTATGAGCCTAGCCTATCCGCTATTGCAAAGTCAAGTCTGTACCTGAACTATCTTTGGGTTGCTTTCTTCTGTGTTTCCTGAGTGGAATTGACCAGTTGTTGTCGTTGTTATCCTCACTTTTTGGGAATTGGGTTGAAGCTAGTTGAAGAACTGGGTTGTCAGGACCATGGTAGAAGAGGCAAGTTTTTAGGCCTGTGAGCAACTCTCTCCAGGTGAGAGAGTTTGCTGGGAAGTGGTTTTCTCCTAGAGAGAGTCCATCATCAGCTACGGAGCTCTAAGAATTCCTGATCCAGCCTGTTTCCGAGACCCACAGCGGGAGGTGAAGCACCGATGGACTGTGCTTGTGAAGGTGTATACTCCCAGGTGGAATAGGCATGTGGGGAATCAAAGTCTGTGAGTAGTGGGCATAAGAAGGCTCCTAGAGAAAATCCTTCTAATTTCTCTGTGTAGTTTTCCTGTAACCTCAGCCTAGTCTAGGATTCCCTTGCCTTGGGTGGAACTTAGTCCTAGCTCGGGGTGGACCCACTATTGAGCGTGATGAGCAGCGAGGTCTAAGGCTGGGAGGTTCATGGAAGGTTTGCATGTAGTTGGTGGAGTTACAAAAGTTTCAAATATAAGTATATGCATGTGTTTAATTTCAATTAAAATGCATGTCTGTGATGCTTGCAATATTATCATGTATTCCGTTGCAATGATATTTATTGTTAATTCCATTAATTCTGTATCTTAACAATAATTATATGTTTACTCTGTTAAGTCATTTAACTTCATTTAAATTCATGCTATATAAGTGTTATTCCGCGTTGTAGCGCTGACCGACAGTGGGGTTGATGGTCGGGGTCATTACTGTTGAACACACCTACCACACTTAGAGGGGGGGTGAATCAGTGTGGGGATCTTTTTCCCAAAACTTCCCTCTTACACAAAACTCATTAGTTAGTGTTCAACATTTTACTCATTACTCATTGCTTTCATTTATAACCAGTTAGATGTGAACACATATCAACAACACATATCAACAATACATCATCAACAAGTCATCACCACAAGGAACACAAAGAACACAATATGTATGTACAATTTTATTTTTATTACGAACTACAATCCTTGGGGTTTTTCAACAACAACTGAATAGAGTACAACTCTACAAGAGCACCAACTCTATAATGTAAGACTCAACTTACACCCTCAACACCAATTGATATGAGGCAACAATCCTCAACAAATATTAATCTGCAGTAGGTACGCGACCTGTCAGTAGTGCAGCCCACATGTGTACGCGCTCTGGCTCACTACAACCCACGTATGTAGGCAACTAGTGTATACAATGACATGCGTATACCTTCTGAGATATTTAGGGTTTATCCTTCAAGATCAACTTAGATCCTCTGCAACCAATTTATCATTCTCTTCTGTCTCTCACTATCGAAACTGACCACCAACCAGTCACAACACATCCAAGCTCTCCAATAGCTTACTCATGCTCCACAACCAATCAATATGAATTCTACTCAATCATGCATAATACTATAGCCATCATATCAGTACTGAATCATAAGAGTGTTGCTCACTCTATCAACCAACATAAACCATATCATAAAAACCATACCAAGAATTCCCTAAGCATTCACAACACAACAAGCAATAGTATCCATCGAGACAATAATGTAACCATACCAATGTCTCAGTGACAGATATGAGCCCATAGAATGAAGATCTAGAACATGCTTTAGTCTTCAACATCTTGTCTTCATCTCAAACACAAATCTCCATGATTTTATCCAATGTACGTGCCCTGTCCACATATAGCTCACGTATGTACGCGCCCTGGCCCATTACAACCCGCGTACACCTCAAAAACTAGGATTTTTGAAGCTCCGATATTTTTGTCATCAAGATCTTCAATATTTCCGAAACTTTGATGCGTCTATGAGATCCTCCCCATGCTCTCTTTCTCAGAATAAATCTTCAATCATGCTCAAAAGATCCACACCAAAGATGCTCTCAGAAGAAGCTCTCCATCAATACTCTAAAAGATAATCTCACAAGAAGCTCTCCATTGATCCACAAAAGAAATTTTTTGCAAGATTCCATAGCTATCTTATTTATACTTTCATCCTCTAGGTCACTTAACCCATTTTCCTTATTTTAGGGTTAACCACTTTCCATAAATAGAAAGTTCTCCAATACTTTATCATTTAAATATTCCTTCTTGATTTTGTCACCTTACTTTATTATTTAAATAATCTGCCTTGACTTTGTCACTTTACTTTATCATTTAAATAATGATTTCTTCTTTTAGGTCACTTTGACTTGTTTGACCTTGGGGGCTTCAAGCCTTCATATGGGGGTCCTCCAACTTCGTAAGGCCATAACTCTCAAACTGTGAGGAGTTATGTGACATTCCACATACCACCGGAAATGGCATGACAAGCACTATCCATCGAGGATAGTTTCACCAAAAAATTCATTGATCTTCATCTTATTATTCCACATACAAGAATGGGTCCTCCAACCATTCTTCTAGGATAACTCAATCTGCAAAGCGTCTTCTCATGAGGGATTTCACCATAAGGGGACCACTTTGGAGTTCATCCATTTGTGAAACTTATCAATCATGATAATACAATAATTATTCATCTTTGCATCAATCCACCACTACATCATATACATCAACTATGCATTATGTATCAATGACAACTCATTGATCCATCTTCATCATATCAATGAAAACTCATTGATCCATCTTCATCATATCAATGAAAACTCATTGATCCATCTGCATCTATGCATTCTCATAAAGGAAAATACATATTACATTACATCAATCATCAATCAATCAATCCTTTGACATCAATCAATCACTTGACATCAATCAATCAAACCATTGGCATCAATGAATCACTTGACATCAATCAGTCAAACCATTGGCATCAATGACAACATGATCCAATAGTTACAATTGGTGCCACTTTTTCCAAGAATTCCATGATCCTGAGTATTGTTACTCGTATACACATCACCTAGAGTTGTCTAAAACTGGCAAATCTCCTCTACCTCCAGTGAAAAACAAGCTTGCCTCCACTTCCCAAAATGACCAAGTTAACATGGAATATTTTGTTCCCTACGATGATGATCCTCTTACCTTCAGAAGCTTTGCTGTAGAAACTAGGAGTCAGTCCAATAAAACCACTCTGCAAGGGGTGGAAGGGACAAAAATTGATCCTAAGGACAATGAAAAAAGAAAAGTTCCCATGAATGGTAGATTACCTTATCCTCCAAGGAGCATGGTTCCGTGGACTCCTAACAAGGTAATTTTTCCTAATAATCCACCAAACTTCTTCCCGATAATGGTGCATTACAATGTCATTGAAGATACAATGAAGGTCCCCGCCCACATGACGTTATTATATGCTCTTAGAACACCTTCTCAGTTTTAAAACCTTTCACATGTTCTACAAGCACCTCCTACTCCACGAATAGAACAAAGAGTTCCTCTTTCCAAAGAGTCCTCTTCTCAACCTAAGGAGGCTATGATGTCATTGATTTAGACCATGGAGTTCCTCCTTTCTATGTCTCAGTTATGATTTTTGATTTTTTTCTCCATAATTGTGTCAATGACACAGGAGCGGGGCACAATGTCATGCCCCTTCGAGTCATGAGGAGATTGGGTCTTGAATGCACAGGCCCTAAAGATCTGCTAGCTTTGGATTCAAGGACTGTAGAAACCATTGGTTACATCAAGGGCTTATCCATTGCTTTCAACTAAGCTCTGGATGTGAGCATGCTCATAAACGTGATCGTAGAAGACATACTTGAAGCATACAACATGCTTTTAGGAAGGGAGTGGTCCACCAAAGTAAAAAAGGGTTTTTACTTCATGGAAGGAACCCACTTCACCTTTGCTCCTAAAGGTGTCAAAGTTGTCATTAGGAGAGAACCAAAATACCGAGAGAAGGTTGTACATGCTTCCTACAACACGAAACATGTGTCTTTTCAAGACACATGGATGGGTACATATATTGTTTTATCTGAGGAAGATGCACATGTCTATCCTTTTGAGTTTGAAGAAATTATGTGGAGCATGGATTTTGACGGTGCTAAATCCAATCACGAATATGGGGTTGGGGTCCTTTTGTGTGATCCCAAGGGAAAGGAAATCCATTTCTCTTTTCAATTAGAATTCCCAAACACTAATAATATTGATGAATATGAAGTGTTAGTTCAAGGCCTCCAAAATGTATTAGACTTATGAATTCTCCATTTGTTGGTAAGCGAGGATTCTGAGTTGGCTGTGAATCAAATCAGAGATAAATATGAAGTTCATAACCCTCACCTCAAACAATACCACCGAAAGGCTAAGGAACTTATTGAGAAGTTCTTATCTTTCAACATTCAAGCCATATCTAGGGCCGCAAACCACATAGCTGATACTTTGGCCTTGGATGGTTCATACTTCACGTCAGATTTCATAAGGTCTATCAATAATATAAAAGTCCAAATTTTACATACACCCACGTTACCCGATAACGATGACTCTTGGAAAGTTTTTGATCCTCACAAACAAATCTGTAGGTTCCTTCAAAACAAGGAGGAATTCAAAGATTTACATATCAACCATGAGTTGGAAGAGGAAATCAAGAACATAATCCAATTGAAGACAAATAAAATTCCCCCTAGTTTGTTTGTACTGGAATCCATGTTTGATTCCAATGATGCCACTACCTCTACACCTAGTATTGATAGTGAATCTGTTAAGAAGGTGTAAGAAACCATCCGTATAAACCTCAAAACTGACAAAGATACAAAACTAGTTTATATAGGGTCACAGTGTTCTCCTTCTAAGATCGCTCAATTCATAGAATTATTGACAGAGTTCAAGGATTTGTTTTCCTGGTCTTACGAGGATCTCAAGGTTTTTGATATGCAGGAAATAGTCCATGCGATACCCATAATATCTGATTCAAAGCCTTATAGGAAGAGACATAGAAAGAACAATTGTTCTTTAGAACAAACAATTAAGGATGAATCAGACAAGATGGAAGCATCTGTGGTCATAAACCACGTTCGTTACTCAAAATGGGTATCTAATTTGGTTCATGTTAGGAAGAAAACTGGTGATATTCGTTTGTGTGTCGACTTTCGACATTTGAATAGGGTGTCCCTTAAAGAAAAATATCCCATCCCACCTATGTAAGAGATCCTCCAACATGTCTCTGGGGCTCAAATGATGTCTCTTTTAGATGGTTTCTTAGGTTACAATCAGATATCCCTCAAGCCTTCTGATAGTCACAAAACCACCTTCACCACCCATTGGGGCACATATGCATATAACAAGATGCCTTTTACCTTGATTAATGTCAGGAACACCTTTCAATGTGCCATGGCCATTGCTTTCAAAGTCTTATTGGGTAATGTGATTGTTGTCTACTTCTATGACCTCACAATCTTTTCCAAAGAGCGAAGTAGTCATTTTGATCACCTTAGGCAGGTTATTCTTAGATGACGTAAGTTTGGCATATCTTTAAATCCTAAGAAGACCATTTTTGGTGTTATGGAGGGAAAATTTTTGGGTCAGATCGTCTCTCGAGAAGGTGTCAAAGTTGTTCCTGAGAGAGTGGTAGCAATCAAAAAGTTTCCCTTACCTACTAATAAAAAATAAATGCAATATTTCTTTGGAAAATAAACTTTCTGAGACACTTCATTCTTGATTTTTCTCAAGTTGTCAAACCTCTAAATCAGATTATGAAGAAAGAAATTCGGTTCAAATGAGACCCCCCTACCCGTCGGGCTCTTGATTCTATTAATAAAGCCATTACTTCTGCCCCTTTGTTAATTAGTCATAATCCCTCTAAGAGATTTTTCATGTACACTAATTCGTCAAAGGAGACAATTTCTGCAATCTTCTTATTGCAAAAGGATCACGAGGAAAATATTAGGCCAATCGCCTTCGTAAGCTACAATTTGAAAACACACCAATTGAACTATTATCCACTGGATAAACATGGTTATTATTTGTATAAAGCCTTGGAGAAATTTCGACATTACATCCAAGGCCACAAAGTTCAGGGTTTTGTGCCTACATCTCTCTTAGTCACTACCTTGAATCAAACCGAAATGCATAGTAAGTGGTCCAAATGGATCATGCACATGCAAGAATATGACTTGGACGTTAAACCGACGAAAACCATAAGGGGGACATGGCTAGTTGAATTGCTAACCCAATCACACGCCTGGGTCATAGTTGAACCACCTCAAGTAGATGACTTGATTGCTTTCGAAGAACTGGTTAACGAAATTGAGTTAGCCTCACAACCATGGTATGGACCTATCGCATGTTTTCTAATCAATGGTGTTTTCCCACCAGACATGAATACTAAAGCTAGACGAACACTTCATTTACAGGTTGTCAAGTATGTTTTACAAAACCAAATCCTTTACCGAAGAAACCTTGATGGGGTTTTTTCATGATGCTTGACTCTTGACCAAGCCCAAATGTCACTTGAGAAATGCCATTCTGGGGTTTGTGGAGGTCACTTTTCAGTCAAAACCACTACAACAAAAGTTTTACATGCAGGTTAGTTTTGGCCTTCACTCCACCAAGATGCCCATTTACTAGTTCAAAAATGCAAAGCTTGCCAATGCTTCATTGGGAAGCAAAAGTTAGTTTACTTACCTCTTAGGCCTATTGAAGTCCAAGTCCATTTCACAAGATGGGGCATGGACTTTATTGGGCCAGTTTCACCACCTTCTAACGCTGGTCACATATTCATCTTAACGACTACTGACTACTTTACAAAGTGGGTGTTGAAAATA
>JZKD02S0584261.1:57464-77663 GCA_000966675.3 Picea glauca
CATTACTTCGCCATAAAGAGGTGGAGTTTCATGTGTAAATAGTCAAAATGACTGGAACAAAGTCAAGAATGAAACCATGGAATTCACGTCCTCAAATTCATCCCAGAATTTTAGTGGCATGTCCCAGAATGATAGGGACTCGTTATTGGCCCAAAAACACGTGCTAGAAGGAGTCCTAATTGGGGGTTTCGAGGCCAAATTTGGTCGAACGAGGAAAACCCATTTCAAATATAGGTATGTAGGCCTGTATTATCATGTCAATTCTGGTGTCTAGCCCAATTTTTTTCCTCAATTTCAATTTTTCCCTAATCAGTCTCCCGACCAGCTCTTTCCCGCGTACCTTTCTAGGGCCATATCTTGCTCATCCAGAGTCAGATTTGTGCCAAATGAAAGGTAGTGTAAAGGTATCAAACAAATATATAACATGGAGATATCAAAAATTAGTTTTTTGGTTGTCTGGTATAGGGTAAAATCCTCCCAAGGTTCATGCCCACGGGGTCCCTTCGCCGGAAAAGGCCCAAATCAAAGCCATGCTTTGGTCAGCTCACAGGAAAAATTCTAGGTAGAAAAGGGGGGGTGTAATCAGGTCTGAAATGTGCTTGAAAAACATGAATCTCCTTACATAAAATGACCAATATCAAAGGCCCCTTTCCCTCCTAAGCATCTCTTTGATTTCCCCACACCTTGGAGCTTCATCCTAGTGAATCTGACAACCATAGATGGCCGAGAAATATCCTAGTTCACTTCATCTACAACTGCAAAACATGGCATTAATCAAAGCGTCATTGGGATGGCACAAATCCCAAGGAAAATGATGACGTGGTAAACTATTTTTTGTCATTTTATGAAAATGACCTTTTTGTAATAGTTTGGTCTTGAAGGGTTTACTTTGTCTTGTAAAAAAATGTAATTAAAGGGTAAAGTCAAATCTCATTTGATTCCCTTTGGATAAGATCCCCTTTGGATAAGTTTACTTTTTGATTAAAAAAAAGAAACTTTAAGGGTTGGTAAACTTGTAACTTTTCCAAAAGTGACAAGTGTCTTGTGACCTAACCCTAATCCTTCACCTCTTCTTTATAAATAAGAGGGATGACATTGTACAAAACGGAAGAATGAATATAGTACCAAAACTAAATTTTCCAAAGCTCTTTGTGTGTGTGATACTTGTTAAATTTTGGTTGTTGGGCATGTCACTTGTTGGTTAAGGGTTGAGGGGTAGTAGTAAGTACTTGTTATGTTAGCTATCTCTAGGAGGGATTGGTTATCTAGGTGTTTGTTGCTTCTTCCTTGGGTTAACTTACTTAATTTAAATTACTAATAGCCTCGTTTAACTTGTTTGACATGTTGTAGTGCATATTTTTTGAAGTATTCAACTATTTTCATCTTTAGTTAGTGGTCGAGAGTCCTAGGGCCCTTGAGGACAACCCTTAAATAAGCCTCTTAGCTGGTTGTTTATCTTGCTTGCTTCTTTATTTTTCATGTAATTTTATGTTATGATTTTCTGCTATTAACCTTGCTATCCCAAATAGGAAAATTGACCATTTTGGTCAATTCCCCCCCCGGGACAACCATCTTAGTTGGTTGTTATCTAACTTTTGTATGTAAATTTTTGTTTCATTCATTTCAGTTTTTTCATATAAAATCTCTAAAATTTCGTTGTTTTCCTGCAAGGATACAATCCGGTCACCTATTATGCTTCTCTTAAGCGGCTGGGGACCATCTAAAGATCTGTTTGAGGGAAATGGGCTAGGAGGACAACGAATAAAAAACATCAGATCTGATCGGTAAATCCACCCATCCACACTCATTTTCACCTTGAATTCACTTGCACTCATTCTAAAATTTGTTGCACATGTACCCATGTCGATATTCTTTGTTCGTGTAGATAGGTTGACTAGTTTTCTTACAAATTAATTTTTATAAAATCTTATTTTTCCCTTCGTAAATAATCATTACTGTTTCGAATTTCATTAAGTAAACTTCCAATCCCCATACAAGGAATCAGTTGGGGAGTTCATGCATATGGAGGCTTTGTCGCTCACAAAGAGCCTCAACCCATTCCTTTGGGTTGAATGGTATAATTGTTTACCTGTAATTAATTGATATTGTCTTTCTTCATTGTATACTTTCTCGTATACTAATATACATATGGCTGCCTCTAAAGGTGCCACACAAAATCAGCAAGCTAAAACATTAAAAAAACACAAAAAAAACACGAAAACAAAGCAGGGGTCCGCCCCATACACATTCAAAACAAAACATATATTATTTAGCTATATGCATACACATACTATTTAGCCATGACGTATATGTCACATAATTATTTACTTATTTTTGTATAAATCTATAGATAGATTTCAATTTATTGACCAGGAGGCACATTTGCGAAAGCAAGATGTGACCTCACAATGTGGATGACATGGCCCTTTATTTCAAGCAATTTCAATTTCATAGAATACTAAGTCTCAAAGTGAGGGAGTCTTCATCAGGAGCCCCTCAAAATTTTTCTAGTTAGTATAAATTGAGTGGTTGTTCCTTAGTGCCACAGGGTCAAGGAGTTAAATAGATCAACTTGGTTGGGATACTACACTGCTTGGGTAAGGTAAGCTAAAACTCCCTTTAGGGGGGTCTTGGGCCTATTCCTTTTTGCAGATATCCTTCTAACATCCAAGCAACTTTAAGAGCCCGAAAGCACGAGTGACGGGAAGAGACTAATCCATTCTTCTCTGAACTGCATGGGGAAATATTCAACCTAACCACCGTGGTCTACTAAGACTACTCTTCTTATATTGGTTGGCACAGTTCCAGAATAATAAGTGTTTTCCTGATCGGGATAACCTTTAAAACGGTGTGGTGGCCAATGCATGTGTTAATAACTAAAAATTCACCAACAAAATACATTTTAAAGTCAAACCTTTTGTTACTCCACCCTTCATCCACGAACCAAAATTATAGCTGTAAATACTCTCCTAAAAATAGCTGTAACAACTTGTAAAAAAGGTTGTCCATCTTCGTTTACAACCCCCCCTTTTGATTTGGAAATTTCTTGGGATCACTTCCTGGGTCACCCTAGGGAGTACCAAGCCATTATGGGCTTGTTTCCCTGCCTTAAAGGCATTGAACAACTTGTTGTTCTCAATTTTCACCCATATGAAAATACTTTGTTGTATCTTTTAAAATCACTTTTCACCCTTATCTTTCTCTTTTTTCACTTGAGGCATCCACTGGTCTATTTTCTAGGACCTTGGTTTACCCTGGGAACCCATTCTGGGCTATTTTCCAAGGCTTTAAGGGAACAAACAAATCATTGTCATGTTTGTTTAGTTTGTTTTCCTAAAAATCAGTGAACTTATTTTCATCCCATTGTCCATAATTTTCACCCCCCCATGCCATTTTGGCCATCCAGGAAGCTGAGGGAGGACCACACCCAAGGTGGGTGGTCCTAAGAAAGAATTCTCATAAGTCTTTCACCTCTCATTTCCCCCCTTCTTTACCGCCTTAGGCGAAGGACCATATGAGGTGAGGATAGTCTCTGCCTCGTGTCGAGCTATCAAAGAGGTTGTAACCGATTTCACAACCAGATAGGTTAGATCTGTCCCAACGAACGATTTTTTCTCATAACAGGTACATGCTTGAGGCATGTTTTGATGATGATGGTACATGATATGGTACACCTTTGTGATGATATGATACATTGTTAGAAGTATATTTTGGCTATCTTGTTTTGGTATATGTTATGGTGATGTTATCACATGCTTGAGGAACATCATTAATGATATCTTATGGTACATGGTGCATGGTATGGTTGAGGCATATCATGAGTGATATGGAACATGTTTGAGGTACATCTCTTGGTACATGGTTTATGGATGTTGGAACATACTTGAGGCACATGGTTTGAGGTACATCTTGGCTACATGCTTGAGTGATGTTATGGTACATTGTTAGAGGTAGACCTTTGTATCTGGTTTGGTATATGTCATGGTTGTGAGGTTGGTACATGGTTGAGGTATACACTTGGTATATGGTGGCATATGTATGAGGCACATTATTTGGTGCTTGGTTGAGGCACATCATTGATGATATAGAACAGGTTTGGTATGTAGTTGATGCTTTGGTACATGGTACATGGTTTTGGTATATGATTGAGGTATATGGTTGGTTGCTCATCATTGATTTTATGATACCTACACTTGGAATATATTATGGTTCATGAATTGATGATGATATGGTACGTTGATAGAGACACTTCTTGGTGATCTTGGCACATGGTATGGTATAGGTTTGGTACATGGTTGATGCATGTTTTGGTATACGTTTTGGTACATGGTTGATGCATGATATGGTACAGGTTTGGTACATGGTTGATGTATGATATGGCACAGTTTGGTGATGGTATATCAATGACATTGACAATGATAGGTTGTTGTATTAGTGACAGTGAAAGTGACAAGTTGTTGTTACAGTGACAGAGACAGTGGTAGTTACAGGTTGATGTGATAGTAATAGTGGCAGGTTGATTATAGGTTGATGAGATAGTGGTAGTGACATATTATGTCTACACTTATATTTTAGGGCGGTAGGACGGGGCAAGGAAAGGGGGTTGTAGCCTCCTTTCAGTTGGTGCCCGAGAATACAGGGAGTTGGAGCTTCCTTCAAGTTGTAGCCTATAAATTACAGGTTCCTAGCCTTCTTCTGGTTAGAGCCGAAGAACTCAGTGAGTTGGATATTCCTTCAGGTTGGAGATTGTAAAATGGGGGCTGGAGCCTCCTTCCAGTTGTAACTGGATAATTCATGGAGTTGTATCTTCCTTTAAGTTGGATCCTATAAATAGGGGGTTGGATCCTCCTCCCAGTTGGTGCTGGAGAATTGGGAAGTTGGAGCTTCCTATCAATGTAATCTTGATATATATAAGAAAACATTCTGTGGTTTTCTCCCATTTGGGTTTCCACGTAAATTTTGGTGTATTGTGTATCGGTGGTTGTTTATTATGTACTGATGAATGATATTGTTTATGATGCAATAATATACTTAATGAATAAGTGATAAACTGTTGAATATTGTTGATAAAGTTGAATTTCATAGATTGTGATTGAAAGTGGTAAAAAAAAATCATATTGATTCACCCCCCTCTCTCAGTATTCCAACACCCTTCTATTGATTGCATCCGCCACCTTGTTCTCTTTTTCCTTTATGTGCTTGATATCAAAGTTATATTCAATAAGAAATTCCAACCATCTAGTTTGTCTATAATTCAGTGTTGGTTGTTCAAACAAATATTTCAGACCACTATGGTCTATCCTTAATTCAAATTTTCTTCCCATAAGGTAATGCCTCCACATCCTTAAGGCACATACTCTAGATGCCAACTCTAAGTCATGTGTAACATAATTTATTTCATGATCCTTCAATTTTTTGGACTCACAACAAATTACTTGTCCATTTTTCATAAGGACTCCCCCAAGTCCTTCCTTTCATTCATATGTGCACACAACAAAATCCTCTTATGGAACTGCAGCTTTTAAAATAGGTGAAAAAGTTAGCAAATCCTTTAAGCACTAGAAATTTTCTTCACACTTGCCACACCATTCAAATTTTACTCCTTTCTTTTGAAAATATGTTATTGAGTGTGCAATCTTGGAGAATCCCACAATGAATCTCCTATAGTAACTAGATAGACCCATTAAAGATCTAACTTCTTAAATGTTTGTTGGAATTGGTCAACCCTTGATTGCTTAAATCTTTTCTTGATCCACTACTATGCCATATTCTAAAACAATGTGACCCAAATAATGGATCTTCTTTTGATAAAAAGCTCATTTACTCATTTTGGCATAAAATCGATGCTCTCTTAACACTTGTAGCACCATCCTTATATGTTTCTCATTCTCTTCCTCTATCTTGGAATAGATAAGAATTTCATCCAAGAATACAATGACAAACTTGTCTAGGAAATATCTTAACACCCCATTCATCAAACACATAAATGTAGTTGGTGCATTTGTCAACCTATTGACAACGCATAATTTCCCAACAACAATATTGGGTACTCCTCGATACAAAGTCCCAATTAGACTATGCATTGTTTGGTTTAGGAGACCCATCCGGATTCTGGCCCGACTTCCATTACTAATTGTGAGGGTGAATATGGATGGTTATGCAATGTAAATATGTAGATGAAGACTATGTATAAAAATATATTTAATCTACTTCTATTCTATTCTATCCTATCATAGCCAGAAGTAATCTATCGTAACCAAATGAGTTGTAATGAAACTAAACTCTACTAAAGGACCTCACTTAGATAGTTGTAATAAAGGTGAAAATTTAGAAACAAATGCAAGAAAAATATATAATTTGAAAAGTATAAACTATATTTTCCACATACATCACAACTCATATGCATGGGACATGTAAAATATAAAGGTGAATAACAAAACTGCAAAAGTGATATATATTGTGTTAGATTATTCTATAAGAAAAAATATCCTTACATCCCATGTGAACAACATACATCCCACCTGAAACAGTTCACAACAAAACAATAACACATGCAAGTTCTTCTCTATTTTATAAAACTAGCCCTGAGGGCTTCTCAATATTCATTAACCAAGTATTTTCCTCGAAAAATGTTCTAGAGTGTATACAAAACTTGAAGAGTCCCTTCAAAGTGAGTATATTCCTATATTTATAGAGTTTTTTCCTAACTCCTTTGTGACTTATTGTATTCCCCTAAAGAATCAGTTACAAAATTGTTCATCTTTCTTCTACTTGATGACATGTGTACATAGTAAAGACAAAATTGAGAGTAGTTCAGAAAAGACAATATGGAGTACAAGTAATAACAATTTCTAATTTGTTATTTTGTCTCATTCATTAACTCTTGTCTCGAAGGTATACTGTATATATTTCTAGTTGATCGTACAAGGATACGAGCCTATGTTATGCCAACTCTTCTAGGGTAGTTGTATGCATGAATACGTTGTCGTCGAGGGTCTGCATATCCTTTGATAATGTAGCCATGAATTCTTGAACCATAGTGTGGACTTTGGTTGGTTGAATGAGGTATTTCTCTATTAGGTTTTTTGTAAATTTGGTAGCTGACTCGGTGACTTCCTGTCTATTGCTTGTGCTGTCAAACAATTCTTCCATTGTGAGATTCTTCCCGAGTTCCTCTAACTGGGGAAGTCAACATATTTTGATCAACTCTTGTGTTTCTTTGTGTAGTTGAAAGCATATTTCAATTGGTTGTTTCTTCGTCATCCATTTGTCTAGCCTGTTGGCAACGGTCCAATGAATACATATCCATCTTCTTTTCCCTTCCTGATGGACGATAGAGCTCAACCGATGCATCTAGTTTTTCTACAATACATGTGTCAATATTTTTCATGCCTTCCTGGATAGTGTTGAATTGTGTGAGTTTATTCTACACCTTTCTATGTTGATATATGATGGTGGTGACTATATCTTGGAACATGTGCAGGTGGGAATACATGTCGATTATAGATTCCTCTAATTATGTCCTGACCTTGTTTGCATTTTCTTTGAAGCTTTGAAGGCTACCCTCATAGATATTTACTTGATGAAGCTACTCCTCCAACTCATTGATCCTTGCTTATTTCTCAAGGTTTTGTTGTTGTGGCTTTCATAAATTATCCTATGTGGTGTTCATGAAAGTGCAACCGGTGGATGTTGTGGCAATTTTATCTTCACTGACATTTCCTATAATGGGGGTTTGAATGAGAATTGAAATCAGATCCCCCTAGTCACTAACACTTTATTCACCTTCTCTTGCACAATCCTACCTAACACTTTGTCGTACGCGAATTTATTTAGCCTGGGTACTTCACTTGGTCTGAATGGAGTACAAAGTCCCAAACATAACTCGTTGAATGATGTATGTCTAATGGCACCTGTTGTTGATATATTTGCGATATCGGTGTCCATTGGTTGAACATCATCATTTTTTGTTTCAACGTCCTTCTTATGTTGTTCCTCTTCTACTACTTTGTCAGAGTCTTCCTTAGTTTCCTTCTCTATTTCCTCTATCACTGCTGCTAATCTGATGTTACCTCTTGGCTGCTACTTTTTGATCAAATTCCTTCTCTCCAACTTCCTTTTCTCTAGCTTTTGTAGTGGTTGTTGCTACATCAACTTTGGCCTTGGATTTAGCTTCTTAAACGATCTTTCTTTTCTTCTGACAACGTCGTTGTTCTTCTTCTACACCTTTTCCTTTTTTCTCATCTTCTTATCTATTATTGTTTCTTCTTCTTCAACATATCCCAATTGCATGGATGTGGTTGCATCATATTCCTTTTTTGTTGCCTCTTCTTCTTGCTTTTTTTTGGCCACTTCTCTTGCTTTCTATTCATATGTGAGACTCCCTATGGTTTTGCCTCATCTCTTGAATAAAAATTCATCATAGGTTCTTGTGTTGTGGTGTGTTTCTTCTTCTTCCCAAACCTATGAAGTGTATTCCCAAGGCATTCCTATTTTGTTGAAATTCTCTTTGACGACCTTCTTCGGGTCATGCCTTCTGAACCTTTCTTTTCTGAAATGGTATAATAGTAGTACATCCACTTATTCCTGGGATTTTTTTGTGTTAACAAATAATTAGGCACCAATGTATAGTGGGAGTGGTGTCCATATGGATTTCTTGTCTCTGTAAAGCATCCCCCCAACTCCATTGATCATTGTTTGATAAGCTACTTCTTGGAGAACTAGCTTTTCTAGTACAAACCAAGAAAGAAGATGGGGTGCTTTCATGGCACCATACACCCCGATATAAGTGTCATGTTCCATCAAGTACCAATCCCCAATCCTCTTTATGAAAATCATTTCTTTGTTCGTCATACATGGGGCTGGCATGCAAAAGATGAAATCATATAATTGAGCCAGGAAGTGCTCACAAATTTTCTGGTACTTTATTTTGTACTTGTGCTCCCATAGCACTTTGAAGTATATATGAATGAATTCATCTGTTGGATCCCAACCCATATTTAGGTATTGGTGGTCCACCCACATGATGCTTAGAAGGTATGATGACATATGGAAGATCAGGAAGGTTCCAGGATGGGATTCTATGACCGTTGTGATGGATTTCGTGAGGTTTTCTGATAGAATATTGTCCCAGTTGAATGATAATCCTTTGTCTACACATTAATAGATCAATGAAATATAAGATAGGGGAAATTTGGAGGCATCTTGTTCCTCTTACATCTTGCATAACATGGCCACCATGTATTGGTAAGGTTTTCTAAGTGCATTGGTAGGATATCCACCAGTGGGCCTGAGTTTGAACTACTTATTTGGATTGTACCATATATGACATAAATCCTTGAATGTGTGCTTGAATTTACCAAGAAGTTTACTATCCAACTTCTTGGTCCCCTACTCTAGATGATAGCATTTGGCTAAGCACTTGGGCTAGAATGATGCTATAGGTTCTCCTTTAGCATTGCAAATGTACTTATTCCCCAAGTCCACATGCTTTAGTATCCAGGTGATGGCATCAACATAAGGGAATACAACAACATGAGCTACTACTCTATGAATTCTAGACTTTCTAATGTTCTTGAAAATTTCAAGTTCATCCTTGTCCTCTACATCAATGACAAAGTTATGTTTTTTGAACATTTGATATGCATCGCCCCATCTGAGAACATTTTCTCCTTTTTCTAAGAATATGGAAGCATCATTGTAAATTGCCCCAACAATGCCTGGCTCATCTTCGATATGGCAACCACTTCTGGAAGCCTCGATGGCAGGTGATTTACTGGTTGTTTTCTTCCTTGGAGACATGTCTGATTCTACAAATTAAATATGAGATCATTGCAAAGACAAAATCATAACTGATACATATATATCCAAAAATAATTTTCTTAAGTATCTCATATGAAATACCCGAGGAATCACTGGTGATGATGTTGGGTGGAAGGTCATCATCTGATGATGATAGTATAATGGCGGGCATGGTGAATTCCTCAGTGGAAAAAACCAGAGAAAGATCAAGGTTGCAAAGGTCAAAATCCTTAATACCTGAGCAGTTCTTATGAATTGATCTGATGTCTATCAAAGAAGTTAGTATGAAGTGTGTCAATGTTTTTTGCGTACACTGGAGGAGTTGGTGAAGAGAGCTCCGATGAACACTGGATGAGTTAATGGAAATGTCGAAAGTGGGCCCTTTAGTGTATCGAAAGACTTGTTGCAAAAGAATCTAGTGTGTACCAGAGAGATTCATGTGAAAGGTGACAAAAAAAATAGGGAAGTTCATGAAAAACCCTCTGAATAAATCAACATAAATCATGTGAAGTATGGGTGAGAAAGCATGAAAACCGACGTTGTTTGAGCTATCTCCTCCGGTGAGAATCGAAGGACTTAATATTAAGTCCTCCACGATAGTCAGTAATTTGGTGATAAGTTCTCCAGTTGATAAGACCAGTGGACTTCATGCTAAGTATGTTGATTAATACCAATGACGTTGCCCTCAAACCCTCCGATGTAAAACAAAGGTGTTAATGTTAAAAGTTCCAAATGGATCACCAAATTTGGTGCGAAAGTAGTCAATTTACAAGGAAAACCTTCAAAATTATACTAAGTCTTGAAAATGACTAAGACTACGAGGGATTGGGTTTCCTATGCTTCCAAATACATGCTCTAATACCATCCATTGGTCGGGGTCTTGGTTGATGGAAGGGATAAGATCTAGGCTAGCAATTTCATCCTCAAAATTATTTTAGGGATTCTTGGCTTGCTGTTGTAATAGCTCTATGGATGAGCATTCACATGTGATGGTGTTTGAAAAATAAGAGAGAGTGATAGGCCTATGGACTAGCATTGGAGGATTCAAGGAGTGATAGTTTACATGCTTCTCATGGCTCAAAACACTGGACAAGGTTACAGTATGAGTGTTCATAGGGATAACAAGGTTTAGGGCATGAAGCCTAATCCTACATCATTGGAGGGAAGACATTTATGGTATGAATGATGCAAATTAGGATCACAAAGGAGAGTTAGGGCCAAGGGAATGATAGGTTGTCTTTCGTCATGAAAATAAAACCTAACCCTAGGTTTGTATATAAACACAAAATTATTGAGAAAACCAGGGCTTACCTAGAACTTGTGACTACATGGATGTTGGGGGCGAGGAATATTAGGTATTTCTCTTTTTTTTCTTGGTGATCTCTCCTTTTCTCAAGTGCTTGGTAACAATGGTAAGAAATGAGGGATGATCGCTCCTTTTATAGATGTTTGGGTGCAATAAATGTGATATGATGTTGGGGGAAGAATCGACAAAGTTGGTGACAAGTCCTCTGATATACACCAAAAGACTTTGTTAGAAAGTCCCTGGTGTATACTGAAGGACATGGTATGAAGGATGATGGTGTTCGTCAGAGGATAAGATAGTAACTCGTCCAAATTGACTGGAGGAGTTTTTTGGATCATGTTGCCATTGATGCCAATGGTTTGATTGATTGATGTCAGGTGATTGATTGATGTCAAAGGATTGATTTATTGATGATTGATGAACAATGTATATTTATTTTCCTTGATGAGAATGATAGATGTAAAAGTGGAAACCAATTGATAAACATGGATCATTGATATGATGCATAAATGAAGATGGATCAATGAGTTGTCATTGATACATGATGATGCATAGTTTGTTTGATGAAAAGATGACTCATTATTGACTTATCATGATTGATAAGGTGCACAAATGGATGAACTCCAAAGTGGTCCCCTTATGGTGAAATCCCTCATAGGAAGACGCTTTTTGGATTGAGTTATCCTTGAGTTATCCTAGAAGAATGGTTGGATGACCCATGCTTGTATGTGAAATAATGAGATGAAGATCAATGAAGTTGTTGGTGAAACTATCCTAGTTGGATAGTGCTTGTCATGCCATTTTCGGTGGTATGTGGAATGTCACATAACTCCTCACAGTTTGAGAGTTATGGCCTTATGAATTTGGAGGACCCCCATATGAAGACTTGAAGCCCCCAAGGTCAAAGAAGTCAAAGTGACCTAAAAGAAGAAATCATTATTTAAATGATAGAGAAGTGAAAAAATCAAGAAGGAATATTTAAATGATAAAATATTGGAGAACTTTCTATTTATGGAAAGTGGTTAACCCTAAATTAAGGAAAATAGATTAAGTGACCTAGAAATGGGTTAAGTAACCTAAAAAAATGGGTTAAGTGACCTAGAGGATGAAATTATAAATAAGATATCTATGGTCTCTTGTAGATCATCCTTTTTGTGGATCAATGGAGAGATTCTTGTGAATATCTTTTGGAGTATTGATGGAGAGCTTCTTGTGAATATCTTTTGGAGTATTGATGGAGAGCTTCTTGTGAGAGCATCTTATTGGTGTGGATATCTTGAGCATGATTGAAGATCTGTTCTGAGGAAGAGAGTGAGAGGAGGATCTCATGGAAGCATCAAAGTTTCAGCAATGTCGGAGATCTTGACGAAAAAAATCTCGGAGCTTCAGAAACCCTAGTTTCTGAGGTATACATGGGTTGTTTGTGTATAGGGTGTGTATGCATTGAACGTATACATGGGATGAATGTGTACATGGAACGTATAGTGGATAAAATCATGGAGATTTGTGTTTGAGATGGTGCAAGATATTAGATGATGAGGTAGGTTCTAGATCTGCATTCTATGGGCTCAGATATACCACTAAGACACTCGTATGGTTACATTATTGTCTTGATCGATATTATTGTTTGATGTGTTATGAATGCTTAGGGAATTCTTGGTATGGATTCTATGATATGGTTCAATTTCGATGATTTGGTTGATGGAGTGATCAATACTCTTGTGATTCAGTGGTGACATGATTGCTATGGTATACTAGTTGTTTATACATGATTGAGATAGTATTCATATTGATTTGTTGTGGAGCATGAGAAAGCTATTAGAGAGCTTGGATGTGTTTTGATTAGATGGTGGTCAGATTGGACAGTCAGAGACAGAAGAGAATGATATATTGATTGTAGAGAATTTGAGTTGATCTTGAAGGACAAACCCTAACAACTCAGAAGGTATACGTAGGTTGTTGTATACACTGACCGCATGCATACGTGGGATGTAATGAGCCAGGGTGCATGCACATGCTGGCTGCACTACTGACAGGTCGCGTACCTGTTGATAGATTGATATATGTTGATGATTTTTGCCTCATATTAGTTGGTGCTGAGGGTGTAAGATGAGTCTTTCATTATAGAGCTGGTGCTCTTGTAGAGTTGTACTCTATTCAGTTGTTGTTGATAAACCCCCAGATTGTTGTCCATAATAAAAAGAAAAATTGTACATGCATCTTGTGTTCTTTGTGTTCCTTGTGGTGATGAATTATTGATGATATGTGTTGTTGATATATGTTCATATCTAACAAGTTATAAATGACAACAATGGGTAATGAATACATGTTGAATGTTAACTAAGGAGTTTTATGTAAAGAGGGAATTTTTGGGAAAAAGAGCCCCACACTCATTCACCCCCCCCTCTAAGTGTGGTAGGTGTGTCCAATAGAGTTTATATGAACTCCTCTGGTCAAACCAGAGGAGTTGACATAAATTTGCGTGATGGAAACAAAATTTTCAGAAGAAAAAGTAAGAAGCTCGTCGATGGTTACCAGAGCAATTAGAGGGAACTCGTCCTAAAACCCAGAACTCAATCTTTGAAAATTTTCTTAAGTGTCTAGATTTAAAAGGTGCAAACTCAACCAAGATGTGAAACTTAAAGTGGCATGCTTAGAGAGGAAGGAGAAACTGCATCCAAAAACTCGATTCGAGAAAATTTCAAAGAGGAGAAAATAAAAAAGGGGCTCAATTTTATTGGAGGGGTTTGGCAAGCAAAAGTAAAAGAAAATGGAGGGTTGTGGTTCCTAGCACAACAAATGGTGACACACTAGGAGAAGCCATGAAACTCTGTAGAGATGGTATCCAAACTTGAAATTTTGAGGGAAGAGAGCATTGTAATGCATGACCCAAGAGAGAAAGAGTAGGTCCCATAGCTATTTTAGAATACATATCTTTACGAGACAAAATTTGTAGGATACAAAGAAGAACTTAGGACCATGCCTGGAACAAATTGATCATTAAAAAATATGTTTTCCCATGTAAATGGTTTCGAGGAGGCATGAGGAGTATTACAGGGAATTGAGACATCAATAATGCTAAAAATATAAGTCACTATGCATTTTCTTGGTGTTACTCCACTTCCAATGAGCCTCCATAGCCCCAATGGAGTCACCTTGGTGTGACAATCCTTGGTCTGCTGCTAGTGAGCTTCCATATCCCCAACAAGGATACTTGTATGTCCCACATGATATGGAATTCCTTTCCCCAATCCTTTACCATTTAAAAAATTAATTCTCTGATGCTCAGAGAGAGGTGGATGGGGGGATTCTGGTCTTCCTTTAAAGGCATGAGGGGTGACACATGCGATGTTGATATTCTCCAACTTGATTACAGATGAGCGAACTCCCTGAGTGAAATTCTCTTGAGTACTACAAATGTCTTTCCCTAACCATTTCTTCTTAGTCCAGACAATCATAAAAAATGTCCTTAGGCAAGGTCCTTGGTTCCTCTCTGGGTTACACTTTAAATGTACAATGCTTGAATGTTGGTGAGCTATGTTCCACTACTTGATCTAACTTGAAGTGATGCATATAAATTCTATATGATTAAGAATAGGGTCATGTATGGAAGCCAGGTCCAACAGCTATTAGGATTTTGACACCAAATGTGTTAAATTTTACAGGTATGTCCAGGACCAAGCTATCAAGCATTTGAGAAATTCAGAGTGAAAATTATCAAGAGGGAAAGTAAAAGACTAAAAATAAAACAAACTACAAAACAATGAATCTATGTAAAGGAAACAAAAATCTAAATAAAACAGGGAAGAAAATAAAAACAAAAACAAACTCTTTTTTTATATACAAGGAGGGAGCTTCCACAGAGGATAGGTGATGTAATGTTTCAGGATTTGGCCATTAAAGGGGAGGAGGTCAACATCCCCTTCAAGATTTTGTAACCGGTAACATCCTTGGCCAATTTTCTCTTTTATCATGAAAGGTCCGAGCCACAATTGTTCGAAATTTGAATGTTTTCCTTTGTTCTCATGCGTCTTATTCCATTTGAGAACCAGATCGATAGCTTGGAAGTCTTTCTCACCAACAGATTTCTTATCAAACTAGTGCTTAATGGTTTGTTGGTGAGATTCAAACTTGGTTTTTTCCTTGGCACAATTCTCTTCTAGGTTCAACAAAGTATCAATACGTCGTTGGATGAAGAGACATTCTCTAATGCGATATTGTTGGGTTGTAGAGAAGGAAGGTAAATATTTGAAGGTAGAATAAATTCTTTCTCATAGACAAGAAAATACAGAGAAGTCCCTATAGATTCATTAGGGGTGACATGATCAACCCAAAGGGAATTGAATAGGGAATTATGTCAGTTTCTATGGTGATTGACTACAGTTCACTTAAGGATTCAGACCAGATTCTTGTTTGTGGATTCGTCCAAGCCATTTCCTTGAGGGGCTATGCATTTCAAAGTAATCCCATTTTCCAAAGAAACTCAGACAATTTTAATGATGAAAATGTTGCATTATCAAACACAAGATAGTTAGACATCCCAAACCTGGTGATAATGTGTTGTTCAAGGAAATTCATTATCATTTCATCATTCACCTTGGTTAATGGTATTGCTTTAGTAAAGTGCATAAAATAATTGGTAGCGGTTAGGATATATATATGTTGCTTGGATGAATGAGGGTTGATCTCACAGATGATATCCAACCGCCATTGTTCAAAGGGTTCTTCAACAACAATAGGATGGAGCGAAATAACAACCTTATACACTCTTCCAATGAGTTTTTAGCAGGCTTCACAACTTCATGAATATGCATGAGCATCTTTGAAAAATGTCGACCAATAATATTTGGCTCTCAATATATTATGATTTGTTGTATTGCTTGATAAATTTCCTCTTTTTGACCCTTCATTCAAATCCTTAAGGAATTTATCAGCATCTTACTTCTATAGGCATTGAAGTAGCACTCCATCGTAATTCTTTCTAAACAATATGCCATGGACTAGTTGATATTGTAAGGATTTAAGCCTTAGTGCTCTTTTCTATCTGGCATCGAGGTGTTCTAGAGTTGTACCATGCTGAAGATAATACTTGAGATCATTATAGTATGAGTCCTTAACAAACAGAACATAGGGAACATGTTATGTGTAGAGAGTTGGTTCTTCTTGCCAACCATCCTCTTCTTGATTTTCAACATTTGTGGTTTTGGTCACCAGTTTTCAAAGGAATTGATCATTAATGATGTTTGTTGGCTTAAATTCTAAGTTGTATTCTTGCAAGGTCATCATCCGGTTCCCTCGTTTATCTCCCATATCTCTTTGTATAAAGAGGGATCTGACCTCTGGGTGAGGAATGATCACTTTAGTGTGGTTCTTTATGTTGGAGATTTGGTTTGGATAGTTGGTTTTCATTAATGTCAACCCTTATATATTGATTTCAACCCTTGGAGAAGTCTATAGATGTGGATAAGATTGTTGTAAAATTTATTGAAATTTGTATGATCGATATTGATGATGAGTTAGTTGGGTGCATTTGATGTAGTCTACGTGTATCACTGGAGGTGTGGGTATGGGAACCAAATTTGATTAATGAATATGTATAAGAAGGATAGTATAATTATAGGGAATAATATCATAGATGGATAGTACATGTCGTGTCATTTTCGGTGAGATGTGGAACGCCACGTGGTTCCTCATGATTAGGGAGATATGGCCCTGTAAAGTTGGAAGCCCGAAATATGGGTTAAGAATACCCTAATTGGTTGCAAGTCATTAATGAAAGGGTAAAGTGGTTGTAACAAGAAAGTTCAAGAATCCCTAAATTTAAGGAAATAGGTTACATAGAAAACGTATATATACACCTCAAGAAGTCACTCATAAGTAAATTCACACATGCATTATATTGATTATATTGTATATGAGTAAGTGATTCTTATATAAGGTAACCAAGGAGATATGAGGCAAATTTCAGAGGGAATATGAAGTAAAAAAGGGAGAAATTCTAAGGGAAGATGAAGTCTTATGAGCATGTGTTCTAAGGTATGTTATTTACAGGTCATCTTACCATTTTTGCTATAACTATTTTAATATAAAGAATAAGATCATGAAAATTGAAGGAGGTTGAGAAGACATGTCAATATACCCGTGGTACAAATTTTCGATTCAGGGTCATTTTATTTTCGGAGATACACTCTATGGAAAAGAGGATTTTTGGCTAGTCCTGAAACTAGTCTCAAACAGGTGTTCCGGGTAAAATAGTCATAACTTCTTCATAGAGGGTCCAAATTCTGTGAGAAAACATTCATTTTATAGATTACAATCTTTATTATGTTGTGTATGATTTTAAGATCTCTCTCTCTCTCTCTCTCTCTCTCTCTCTCTCTCTCTATACCATGTGTGACATTCTCTACAAGTTCACTCTCTAGAATAAAGGTATCCCATTTTTACTATAAATCCTTTTTTGGGATGTTCCAAGTAGTAAAAATTGGAAGAAATGTAGAGAAGACATTGAATAATATTGGGTAAAAGTTTCAGACATTTATTCAGTATAGGTATGGATTTATGCTTGTTGAAAGTTAGGGTTTGTGACTAATCCAAAAACTAGTCTCGTGAGACTAAGGTAAAGTTTGATGAAGATGTTATTCTCTTGTTGGTGAAGTTGAGGAAGGTATGTAGGTCTATGATCAGATACACCAAGTATACTATAGAGTTACATGTATGTTTATATGCATTTTTTAGCGTTACATGTTGATGATGTTATGGTGCATGCTTGAGGCAAGTCTTTGGTATATTGTTGAGGCATTGGCACATGCTTGAGGTAGATATTAGGTGCATGGTTGAAGCATATACTTGATACATGATATTGGTTATTTGTTGAGGTACACCGTCGATGGTAATATCTTTATATATCCTATGGTACATGGTGTATGGCATGATTGAGTGATATGGTATATGGTTGAGATACATTATTGGTACATGATATGGTACATGTGTTGATGTACATGGTTGATACATGGTATGGTACATGTGTTGATGTACATGGTATGGTACATGATTGTTTCTTGGTATGGTGTTGATGGTTGGGGCATATGGTATAGGTTATGGTGCATGGTTGATGCACGCTTTAACACAAGTGTTGGTGCATGGTTGATGCACTTGTTGTGGTACATGGTTGATTCTTGGTATGGTACAAGTTGATGCTTTGTTACATGATTTGGTACATGGTTGAGACACATATGTTGTGATGGTATGTTCGTGATTTTGGTACATTATTGATAGAGGCATGTGCTGGTGATGTTGAGCATATGGTTTGAGATATTCTCTTGGTGATATTGGCATGAGTTGCATGCAAATGAGAGTGGATTTGTTTTTGTGGATGCGATAGTGATTGGTTGGATAGGTTGTTGAGAAATTTATTTCTTGGATAGGTTGTTGTGATAGTTATCAGTTGGACATGTTATTGTGACAATGACAAGTTGGATACAATGATAGGTTGATAGGTTACAGGTTGATGTGACAGTGACAATGATAGTGGTAATGAAAGTGGCAGTGATCGTGAAAGTGATAGTGACAGTGGCAGTGACAATGGTAGTGACAATTGGTCTACACTTATACTTCAAGGATATATAAAAGGTCAAGGGAAGGGGGTTGTATCCTCCTTCCAGTTGGTTTCGGAGAATCAGGGAGTTGGAGCTTCCTTCAGGCTGGAGCCCGAGAACTAGGTGGTTGTAGCTGGAGAACCCAGGGGGCTGTAGCTGCTTTTTGGTTGGAGTTGGAGAATTCAGGGAGTTGTAGATTCCTTTAGGTTGGATCTTGTAAATAGGGGGTTGTAGCCTTATTCTAGTTGCAACTGGAGAATTGAGAAGTTGGTGATTTCTATGAATGAATTCTTGATATATAAGAAAACATTCTATGGTTTTCACCTGTTTGGGTAAAATCTGGTGTATTGTGTACTTATGTGATGATGTTGATGTGATGGTTATTATGTTTATATTCTCATTATATATTGATGATATATTCTCATGATATACTGATGATATATTGATGATATACTATTGAACATTGTTGACAAATTTAAATTTTATATATTGTGGTTAAAAGTGGTAAACGTGATCATACTGATTCACCACCCCTCTCAGTATTTCAACAATTGGTATCAGAGTGGGTTCCTTCAAGGAAACAATTTAACCACTGGAAGGTATATCACAGAATACAATATAAATGGAGCACCAATTTTCAATGGTCAGAAGGGTCTGAAGTATGAATTGTGGAGTTGGTGGATGAAGGTATTTTTACAAGCATAGGGATATGATGTTTGGTACTTAGTTGTTATAGGATAAAATGCAACAAAGAAACTAAATATTGCAACCAAGAAGGAATTGAAAAGGAATAAAAAAATATAAATGGATTTTATCTTGGAAGGATTGATTGATTCAGTAAAGGACAAAGTGGGAAAATGTCTATGTGGCACACTAATATCATAACAAATGAGACATACAAAACATTTTGTAGCAGAGAATATCCACATGTACTTCGCCCATAATTTGTCACACTCATTTTATAACAAATTGAAGATACAAAACATTTTGTAGCCAAGAATATCCACAATGCATGTACTTGGCCAAGGATTTTAAATGACAAGTATACGCCGTAGAACCTTTCACTATTTTACAAATTAAATTTTGTGACTGGTATTCTACTTAGAATCTTGCAATATTTTTCAAAGTTCCAAATATTTTATACCAAGTCATCATCTAAAGAACTCTAGGACAATATACATAATATCCATTCTTCTCCCATTACAGAGTCAAAGATTGCTAAAGAAGATGAAGGTACAAAACAAGAGGTAAGATGATCATCATGACAGACAGATTCAAAAGAAGAATAGTTTGTAGTCAACAGAAGTGATTTCTTTTTCTTTAATTGTGAAAAGCGCAAACATCTTGAAATTGAATTCCCTAATTTGAAGATTGAAAGTGATGAGACAAAAAATCCCAATGAAATAGAAGACAATCTTGAGATTGAAAAGGAAAAGTATATTGAAGAATAATTAATCAGTGCTCTGGATAAACTAACAAAATAAAGGAACAAGAACC
>JZKD02S0584261.1:89609-117017 GCA_000966675.3 Picea glauca
GTTTGGGTAAGTTGGTGCATCAACTTCCCGGGGTCGTAACTTTTGCATACGATCTCCGTTTTAGGCATGTGATAGCTTGTTGGAAAGGTATCGTTGAGGAGATTCATTTTGGGGGATCAATTATTCCTTCAACTATCATCGAGAACCTCTATATCAAAAAAAATTCATTTAGGCCCTCAAAATGGCCCCGAAAATTAAAACCTGCTAAAAATAGTAAATTGCCAAAATGGCCAGAAAACTGTTTTGAGCCATTTGGAAAAGGTGGGTGGCCCGCGATATCCACCTAGATCACTCCCTGAGCTCTAGCTTGAGTATACAAACTCTTTCATCTTGGATAGAAGCTTTACCAAAATGTCTGCTTATCTTCTCATCTGTGGAGATATGTATTGGAGAACCACTTTCTCCTTTCTGGACTTCATCATGGATAATGTAATGCTTGATTTTAAATGTACTTTAGTCTGGAACAATGATTTTTTGTGAAGTATTCATGTAGCTCTGAACAATAGAGTATATCATTGTTGGAAAACCATTGAGTACTATGTTTACCAACTCCTTCTCTGAGATGATCTCTTCAATAGCTTGTAGTTGATCTCTTAACTGAGAAATTCTCATAAAGTATGATGTTATGTTGTCATCATCATCATTCATCTTCATGTCACAGAGCTCATTCTTCAGACTCATTACTTGTCCAATGTTTCTGACTGAGAAGAGGTTTGTCAAGGCATCGTACATCTTCTTCAATGAGTCAATATGGGAGACGTAGGGTATCAAGTGGTCTTTTATGGATTCCACTCTGATACTCATAGCATTAATGTCATCGTCCTTGAAATTCTCCATAGATGCAACATTCTACGATTCCTTCTCTTTCCCTTCTTCAAAATCTAGTTTCACGATCTTTCCTTTCACGATATCCATCACTTTATTCTTGGCAAGGATGAGGTCAATCCTTTTCTTCCATGCTCTAAAGTTAGAGGCTCCATCTAATTTGTTCTCTAACTTCATAGAGTAAGTCATGGCTTCTTTGACTTGGTCAAACCCTAGATTTGACCACAAACTCAAACTTCATGTATTGGCTTGCTAAGAGTATCAGGAGATATGCTAGGCTAGAGTGCACTGATCTATCTAGAGATTAGGTCAATCCATTCACTTAAGGTGCCTCAACAAGAGGATTATTGTTTCTGCAACTGCTCCTGCTAGTAACCCTAGCGACAGTGTCTTGGAAGTTGCTTCTGCTAGTAACCCTAGCGACAGTTCCTCAACGAGCTCAATATCCTAGCGGCTATGTTTCCTTCCAGTGTTTAGACTGAATGAAGGAGGTGTGGGCCCATAACTTGTTATAATATGAAATATGTGTGCTCGTTTTACCATTGACAATACCCTTGTCACCCAACCATAGGCCGAAGCCACCCTCCGAGCACCTTAACCTTGACAGAGAATCATTCTGGAAGCAAACCCTAGGCTAGATATCCAAACAAAGGGTAGCGCACCTTTCCCCAAGGATAGTGCACCAATAAGAGATGATCAGATAGTCCAAACCCTATCCAAGAGATAGTCCAAGACAAACGTGATTTTCTAGCTGCAGCAGATGCAATGGAAACTCTCCTCAAACCTGCACACAATATTGGGCACTACAATGCGCACAAGATTGGGCACTGCAATGTGCACAAGATTGGGCACTACAATTCTAAGACTGCCTGCCAGAACGAGAACTGGCCTCCTGTATTTATACTAATTCTGGCTAACTACCTGGGTTGAATTCTCATTCTGGGTATCTGTCTGTTCAGTATATATTATTATTTTTGGCCGACTTCTTCTCTTGGAGGCTAATAACCTAATATAAATTATCTTCTTGAGCTGACAAGTCTTCTAGGGTTATTAGACAACTCATTAAGGTTTCTTCTTTCTTCCCGGAGTATTCTATGCTTGTCAGGTTTACACGTGGAGTTAAATACCTCCCGCAACTACCATAATATCAATAGAAGTGACAGTGGCAGTGATTGCGGTAGTAATAGTTGGTCTACACTTATACTTCAGGGAGGAAAGATGAGGCAAGGAAAGGTGCTTATAGCCTCCTTCCGGTTGGTTCCAGAGAATTAGGGAGTTGGATCTTCCTTCATATTGGAGCCTAAGAACTTGGTGGTTGTAGCCACCTTTTGGTTGGATCCGAAGAACCTAGGGAGTTGTAGCCTCCTTCTGGTTGGAGCCAAAGAATTCAAAGAGTTTTAGCTTCCTTCAGGTTGGATTGTGTAAATAGGGGGTTGTAGCCTCCTTCCAGTTGTAATTGAAGAATTGGGAAGTTGGTGCTTCCTATGAATGAATTCTTGATATATATAAAAATATTTCATGGTTTTCTCTCATTTGGGTTTCCACATAAATTATGGTTATTGTGTACATGATGTGATATTGTTGATGTGATGGTGCTTATATTTATATGCTCATGATACACTGCTGATATATTCTTATGATATATTGATGATGTATTGATGATATATTGATGATATACTGTTGAATATTGTTGATAAAGTTGAATTTTATATATTATGGTTAAAAGTGGTAAAAGTGCTCATACTGGTTCACCCCCCCCCTCTTAGTATTCCAACATTTTAGAATGTACAACCTGAACTGTTTAATTGATTTATGGAAAACAAAATCTTGTTTATCCATCGATGGGTAATTCAGTTCAACACCATGTAACCCAGTGCTCATGATAGTGACGGGGTATTCATTCCCTTGCTCATTCTTATGAGTGAGCATTGTTGCAAGGGAATGATCTGACGCAAAGGTATACAACAAAAAATCCTTGGTAAAATATGGACTCTGTAGAGATGGTGCAACTACTATGGAGGCTTTAATGTTCTTGAAAGCCTCCTTCTCAATGGATGTCCATTTGAACTGAACATCCTTCTTTATCATCCGTTGAAGGGGTTTCACAATTTAAACAAAGTCCATAACGAATATTCATACAAAATTGATTCTACCGAAAAACGACTGCATGAAATTCTTGTTGTGTGGTGGAGGGATCTGGATGATAGCTTTAGTTTTTTCTGGGTCTACCAAAATCCCATCCTCAGAAATAACATGTCCCAATAAAATACCTTTTGAAAAAAAAATGTTTTTCTTGGGATTTAAAGAGATACCATAGTTCCTTCAATGCTCAAATATCTACTTTAGATGCTTTGGGTGATCAAATATTTTCTTTGAATAAACAATCACATTTTCGAGATAGATCACCACATTTTGACCAATTAGACCTTTAAAATCGATGTACATTTCCCTTTGAAATGTGGCACCAACATTAATTAAACCAAAGGGAATCCTATGGTATGCGTATGTCCCCCACTTCATCTTGACGGTAGTTTTTACTCGGTCTGGTTTTTCTATGAGAACCTAGTTGTATCCTAAGAACCCATCCAATAGAGAGAAAATTTCGAAGCCAGAGACAAGCTACAGGATCTATTCCATTGGGGGAACTGGGTAGTTGTCTTTGTCGAAATCTCGGTTTAGATTCCATAAATATATACATATCCTAATTTCTCCTGACTTTTTTCTAACGGTAACCATATTTTACACCCAAGTTAAATGATGAACATTGAAGATAATTGGGGCATCTAATAACTTCTTTAATTCATTTTCAATGAGTGGCTCAAGGGTCAGATGTATCTTCCTAAAATTTTGTTGGAATTTCTTGACACCTTCTCTGATTAGAATCACATGTTGAATTATTTGGGTGTCATAAGTCTTCAAATCATCATCATCTCGATACCTCTTGAATAGTTGTGAAAACATATGCTTTTCTTCCTTTGAACAATAGGTTCCTAGGTTGATGGAATTGGGTTGTTCAGGTGTTCTAAGGTTGACCAAAAATGTATCATGGTTGAACTGTTGGTCTTTGGATTTATGAGCCTTTTAAACTTAGTCTGCAAGTCAAAAAAAATTTCAAGTGATAACATGTTCTTTGGGATGTAATTTGTTCTAATTGTTCTTGCCTCATCCTGGTAGCTTTGAAGATATTGCTCATGCGCTTCATCATATATTATAGAATCTTGGAAAACATTCAAGTTGTTAGGTAAGTTGATGATTCGAGTAACATTATTGAATACCCTGTAGTTTGTGACGTTATCCAGTATGGAATGCATGAACATGATTTCAATAGAGAAATCATCATCAAGAGGTGTATATTTAGAAGTTGTGTTCACCAAAATGTCTATGGAAACATTCTGACAACAAGGTATAGATTCAATATTGAAAGATTCGAAAGAATAAAGTAAATTCCATACCTCTTGTTGGTAACCTCTCAAGTGTGGGGACATGTAGTGAATGGTGTTCCTTACCTGTCGGACGATTATCTCTAAATCACCAAACACCCATAGGAATTTTACCTTAAGTTCAATGGATTTCTTCAAACCTTGGACCAAGGCTTCATATTATGCAGTGGTATTGGTGTATTCAAATTACAACCAAAAGGATATGATCATTTTATATTGATGTGGATCGATGATGATGCATCATGCCCCGACTCCATATTGATATTTGGAGCCATCAAAAAACATAGTCCAAATTTCAGTATATACAAGTGGATTAATGATACAATAACCTAATTATTTTAAGAGTATGCATGCATTATCATTAGTCTAATTGCATGGAAGGAGTTCAAACTGGGTGTCTGTTTTCATTCCGGATGGTTTTTCTTCATAACAACCATGATCAGTCTCTAATAAATAATTACCCAAAATAGAATGTGCAAAGTTGATGGGTTCGTTTTTACCTTCTAACGCAGTCACTGTGTGTTTCATATGAGATTCACTATTTACATGGATCTGATTGGGTTTACCTTTGTATGGAAACTATAGGTGGGACCAATCTGTAGAAAAATATCCTTGAAGTTTGATAGACCACTCCCTGCTTAACAACAAGTCGTAACTATCTGGGATGTCAACAACAACAATGTCAATTACCTGATGAAACCTTGGGTCAGAGGCTAATACAATTTGTACATCCTTTAGTTATCCTATGAATTGTCTAATTGTATAATCCTTGTGGTAGTCAATTGTGGAACAACATTTATCTTTTGACATATCGAGTAGGGCATGATGTTGGAAGAAGCACCATAATCTACCAAACAATTGTGTACATTGAAATTAAAAATTGTGTATGTAAGTAAAAAGGAGGAATCTGGGATCTCAAATAAGCGCATATACTTGTTGTGTTGATAGAAACTTTGATTTCAACTGTAGGGATCACCTTTGCTTCCGTAGTCTTAAAATTATTGTCGGTTGTAGTGGTGTCTTTCTTCTAAGATTTATTGGTGTTAAAAGTGTCCATAGGGAGATTGTGTGGTTGTGGTAATGTGAAAATGTCATATATGGAAATGTTGGATTTAGTTTTCTTTATGTATTCAATAAAACTATAGTCCAAAGTGTGTGCTTCTGACTTGTTTGTGGAATTTCAGCTTTGTTGTTGGTTGTTGATTGTTGGTCTTAGTGTTGTTTGTAGATAGGTTTTATGTACTAGATTTGTTATTATTGGATGAAACAATTGTGTTAGACTTATCACTGACAGTGGTTGGAGTTGGGGTGCTTGGTCTTGAAGTTGTGACATGGGGGTGATATTTGTGAGAGGGATGTTGGTTTTTCAAGGAAGAAGAGATGTTTGGGACAACAACTTTGCTGTGTAGATTGCAATCTTTGGGAGAAAATTTTATAACATGTGTATCCCCAATAAAAACTTCCTCAACTTGTTCATCGTTTGAATGGATACACCAATACCACAAGGACATAGTAGACTCTCGAGGGGTTTCCTTGGTAGTCTCCTCACTTCCCACTTCAGTGGGTTTTTTTTCATTTAAAATCTACTGATCTAGCAGTTGATTGATAACAAAGGTCACAGAGTTGACCCATTGTGGGTAGGTTTTTTTGGAGTGATTATGTTGGTGATATGAGAAGAAGTTGTTATTGTTGAAGGTATCTAGATCCAATGATATTTGTAGCACTTCGGGTGGTTTGGGTTGGTCTTCATTCTTCTTGAAGAATGGGTGAAAATGTATATTTCTTGAAGGTCCTTCTCCAATGTTCTTCTTGAGGTCAAAAAATTCATTGGAAATCTTCTTAAATAACTTGACCACACTATCGATATCCTTTGGTTCCTTCTCGGGGTATTTTTTCGGCAACAAAGGTTTCTTTCGAGATGACTTGGTTTCTCCAAAATATAGGTGATTTTTGTAAGAGAATAAATGTTAAGTTCCAAAGATCTGAATACAAAAGAACCACAATAGATATAGAAGAACAATATGAAAAATATATTTTGTTACTATCAAACCCTTAGGGAAGTCGTACTTTGTTTGTCTACAAGGCTTATCGAGGAACGAAAGATCGGAGCTCAACTCGGAGCATGCAGGGACAAACACCGGTAAAAGGTACTTATTTTATCCTTCCTCCTCACACACACTAGTCCACCTAGATCTAAAAGGAATACAGTAACCATGACAATCAATTTTTGTCTTAGAGTTAATATTCTATCTCTTTGAGGAGATCTACCTGTCCGCAGGGAGATTTTCCTTCAACAGAAATTGGTGACTCCACTGGGGAGCTCGAATCAAAACTTTTGGTTTTGATTTTTCCTCATAGACCTTGTCTTTCCCTTTGGTTGTTTTCTAACCTTGTTCACCCCTTCATATCTTATTTCACTTTCTGATTGACTCTTTACCCCATCACACTCAACTTGATTGCGAAAATTCCATTGAAATTTTGGGTTTTTTGGACTTTTTCTGAGCTTTAGGACTCCAACGCTCCCCTGCCTTGTTAGAAGGGTGCCAAAACTCCCTTAAGTTGCTGGAAAGAGTGTTTTAATGCCTTGGTGTCCCTTACACCAGAGCATCATCCCCCTTTTGCACAAAATCTCTTCAAAAATTGCAATTTTTGGAGGTCCAAACCCTGTTTTTTCACTTGTTGAGCTGCTTTGAGATTCAATGATTCTTCCTTTGACCTTTGACATGCTTCCTCCTGAGAAGTAAACACATTATTGTTCAGATTTTATGCCCTTCTCCCTTATTTTTTGAGTTTTTGTTGTTGAGAGCTTGAAATCAACCCGTTGTTTTTTTTTCTCTCCTATCCGACTGAGCAGGAACTCTAGTGAAGGACATCTGGAGTTTGTCACTCTTCACACTTGGTTTTTTGAGGTCATTGTTCTTCGAACACCTCATTTTTTTGTGAATTTTTTTATTTTTCTTTGTTATTTTTTGTTCTCTGTTTGCTTCTTGTTTCAATCACAGCAAGAGGGTGTGTGTTGTGTGTGCGAAATCTAAATATCCTTGATCTGAAAAGGTAGTTGATAGGAGAAGTTTTTGCATTGAATTAGTCATTATTCACATACAAATGAAAAATATACCTTTTAGTGATTGATTTGCATATTAGAAGGCATTTTTGAATTTTTTTTAGCATTGCATTGGATTCAATTGAGAACCAATTGTTTGAGGACTTTTCATATTAGTGTTTGAAAGTGAAAACGACTCCTTCTCTTTTCCTTAAATAGGCGTTCATTGAAAAAAAATGACTGCTTATCATGTTCTATACATATTTTTGGGAATTGAGTCATCATTCCATTAGTTTCACTTTCTTGCACCCTTTGAGTAAAGAACAGCTCTAAAACGAACGCTAATTAAAAATTATCTAGAACATTTTTGTTTTTAGGATCTTCCACCAACAGTAGACCAGGGTTAGCACTTTGGATTAGGCTGAGTACAACTCTCCAAAGTTTTCAAAACAAACATTAGTGTCTTGAGTTAGGGAGAGTCAAATCCAATTGTCGTATTGTTTTTCTAGGACCCCCCTCTCACACAGGGGTTACACATGAGGTCACATTCGGGTGAGTTACGGAGATTATCCCTCCGTGGTTCAACTGTTTGTAGTGGTTGGATCATATATTGGGGGTCACTTGGAGGTATACCCATGATTATGTGTGGGAGACTTTAGGTTTGATTTCAGACTTGTTATCCTGCCCATATGTTCTAGATCAGACTATCGATTGTACCCGCCCAGGGACTCATTGCGAATTGGTATATTTAGTTGCCATAATATTTAGGTACTTACACAAGGTGATGATGAAGGGAAGTCTCACTGTACCTGGAACAGACATTGGTCAAACTCACTCGGGCTCCTTGGAGGGTAAATCCACAATTACTGCGTTGAAGCTTGCACCAAGGCGTAAGTCCGTTAAGCAGGTCACCATTGTAACTATTCCACCATATCCCAGCCCCTTCTCGACTTGATCATGCGACGTTGGATTTCATCACCAACTAGTATGGTCATCGACAGAAGTTTTGTCTGCTTGGTTGATTCCTAGATTTTTTTAGCGCATGTTGTTTCTTTTTGTTAGTTGGCCCTAGATTTTCAGTGTGCTCTGTTATTCTCCACAATTGAGCCCGTAGAAGATAAAGGTCTTCATTGATCATGTAGGATGCAAGGGCTGCCTCCTGAAAGCTATCAAACCTTACCTCCTAACCCTCCAGAAGACAACTACCATAGAGAGGTAGAAAATCCATCTGACGCTGGAAGTGATATTGCTCCCCCGTTATATAACCCAGAAGACTCTTTGGACATGGTTGAAAATCCCACCACACCTGTGTCGGTAACTCCTCTCGAACTTCTTTTGGTTCGTTTAGTCTCCCTTGGGAACGTCATAGATGAAGAAGTCCCATGATTACCAGAGAGGATCTTTACCGAAACATATATGGGATCCACAGAACCACTCTTTGGTGATGAGTATAGGACTCTTGTTTGTCCTAGCACCGCAGTAGAAACCAATCCCACACCTGCTCATTCTGTATGGAGGACTTCATCGGGATGTGATCTCTATGAACATTTCGAATCTATTCGACAACCCTTTCATCCTCACGACCCTCCTAGTGAAACAGGACCATCCGGTCAAACCATGAATCACCTAGTCGATCAGGTTATTCACTCTACTTCCATGCCAGCACAAGTCCATCCTAATGGTGGACTCATCACCTCTACTCTTCCCCAAAGAACTTCAATCTCTACCCCTGTTTCTACAAGTCCTTACTCTACAGCTCCGCATGTTCCACATGATCTTGTTGGGACATCTTCTCACCTGAGAATGCAGACGCCTGTTGGCCAAACACAACCGGATGGAGGGAAACCACCATCCAACATACCTTTCCCTCTTGGAGGACTACCTTTCCATGGAGAGTCTACCCCTCCCTAGGTACAACCCCCTTTTCATCCTCCTCCTGGAGGGAAACCTCCATTTTCCAGTCAAACCCCGGTCACACATCCACCACTAGTAGGGGGGAAACCCTCGTTTGTTGGAAACCCTTCACATTCCTGGAGAGTATCTTCAGGAGGCACTTTTACCCAACCCCACGTTAAGGGGCACTTGTATAATAACCCACTAGGAGGGGTATCCAATCCTGTCCCTCCCAGAACATCTTACGGGCAATCTTATCCGGGCGACATCCCAAACACCACCTGGAGTTCTCTAGGACCACAGTCTTATCCTCCTCCTGGACCTCATGTGTATCTACCTCCAGGATCTACTCCTTACCATTCTCAAGGCCAAAATGTTTATCCTCCTCATGGGAAAATAAATCACCCGGCCTATAATGTTCAAAACCCACTGGGTTATGCCCATGTTTCTCATGCGCAATTGAATCCTACTTATCCTGGCCAGCAACAACCATATGTAGGAAGACCTTTTGGTTACAACTATTCATCTAACCTGGTTTATGGTCCTACTGGTGTTCCTATGCCACACCAGTATCATTCGCACATTAACCGACAACTACCTTTCCTTGCGACTCTGGATCTCCTAGACTTGTCTCGGTTAACTAATGATCCTATTTCTCATTCACCAGTTTGGCCAGTCATTCCAGCTAAACTTCCTTTTGATATTCCGAAGTGTTAGTAACATTTCTTGTACAAGGGGTTTTTTCCTAAAAGATAATCCCCTTTGGGAGAAAAATGTGAAGAAGCAGGGTAAAAAACCACTTACCCAAAGTTTGGGGTGAAAATGCACCTTTGGATATGCAACGAGCAAATCTGGGCGGCCAGAATCTGTGCGCCCAGATCTACAGTCGAGATCGGATTCCGAAGCCCCCCTGCCATTCTACCTTTAAGCGGAGGGGGGGGGTCCGGAATCGGGCACGCATCTCTTGAGCGGCTAGGATTAGAGCGCCCGGATCAATGACGCTCAAGAAATTATGGACCCCCCTTTCCTTTCTGCCTTTAATAAGGGGGGGGGGGTCCAGAATCGGGCGCGCATGTCTTGAGCGGCCAGGATTAGAGCACCCAGATCAACGAATCTCAAGAAATTCTGGCCCCCCTTTGCCATCCTGCCTTTAATTAAAGGGGGGGGGTCCGAGAATGGTGAGGTATTGATGTGGGGCCCCATTCCTGTCATGTCACCTTTTGTATCATTCTCCCCCCTGTCGTCTGTTCTCCACCTGACCGTGCGACAAGGCTCGTTCCCTTTAGCCCCTCCTCGTCCTCCGAAATTTGTCCATCTCCCCTCTCTGACCACCTTCCATGTGTCCCGCTCCCTTCCACGTCAGCCTCCCATAAATAATGTGCCCATTATATCCCATCTCCTCCCCCCTCCACTTATTACCTCCCGCCATGTGTCTTCCCCTGTCACATCTCCCACACCTCATCACCTCTCATCTCACCCTCATAGTTTTGGTGCCATCACCCCTGTTAGACCCTCATCCACATCCATCATAGGGGTCCCTCGCAGCAGTCCAGCGAAGCAACATCCAAAGAGAGACCGTTCAACTAATCCAGGTGGCACCATTAGGAGACCTCCACGTCCCTGAAGGAATATTTGACCGAGGTTGTCCCCAGTCCCGAGAAAGCAGTTATTTTGGTTGTTTCTGGTAGTTGAGCATCATCTCCACCATAAAAATAAAGTCCAGCAAAGGACTAAAGATGGTCGATTCATCTGCAGCAGGACAGTCGAAAATCTGATAGCGTCTGTCATGGATGCACGATCGACCAGAGTCTACATGCGTAGACTGTCTGAAGACATGCAGACGCAATGTTTTTAATGCAACATCTTGTTTTTTCTGTTGTTTTTGTTTTGAGTATATGTAGGCATTTTCGCCATTCTTGTAATCATCGATGGTGGAGCAAGACTCCTGATTTTAAAGTTTTGATGAAGCACTGGTCGCTATGGTTATGTATTGGCATTTGAGACTTCTTACTTTATGAATGTCATCCTCTTTCCATCCCTTTGTTTACATTGTGTTATAACAACTCAAAATTGGAGGATCCAGTCGAGTTGCACTATTATAGGATGATGTAGGTCGGATCACTGTAATAGTCGCAAGGTTTCTAATCAGTTCTTGTGCTTTCTCAACGTTGAATGGCTCAGAATTGGAGGATCCAGTCGAGCCACCTTTCAGTTATTTGAAACTCGGGGTCAAGAGGATCTTGTCTTCTGAGTTTTTCCTCCTCAAGCTTCCGAAGGCCTGATTCCCTAGGCAGTCTTACTCACTCATCTCATTAAGTCTTCCATCTATCCATCTTATTCTCAGCTTACTGACAGAAGTTGGATCAAGACCTCCCTTGTTTTCTACACACCAGGCCCGGTTTCCTGAGTTAAAGCTATATCTTCTTAAGTCTTTATCCATTTGATCACCCCATTAAACAAATCGTGACATAAAACTAATGGGCGTTGGGCTCTGCTCCTGCAAGTAATCCAGGAGTGACTTATGACGCTAACATTTCTGGCGTCGTTGCCGGGGACAAAGTTGAAGATTTTCCCTGGGATTGAATGACAATGATTAACTGATTCTGAAGGTCCATCATATATCATAATTATCAAGATTATTACTGTGCACCTGGTGAATCCATGATGGCAACTCCATTGTTTCCACTTCACTGTTTCAACTGTGGCTACTGTTGGCACACCTGAAAGCTGACCCAGAGGAGCTTTCTCAAGAAGGTTTCAGCAGCTTCTTTCTCAGCCTGAGAAGCTTCCTGGGGTAACAACAACGTTAGGATCTGGCCTTTGATGGTGAAAAAGGACCAGACACATTTGAAGCTGTGCATATTTCACCTGGCGACTCCATGATTCAAGGATCGATTGGTGACTCCACTGGTTCGATATGGAGAAAATCCTTGCTCGCATGTTTTCTCCTTTTAATTTTTCTGCTATTCCTGGTTTTCCTAATGTTGTCCCCTCTCCAAATGAATCGGGCGATTATTTGCCCATATTTGGAAAATGTGAAGAGGACAACCTTGCTCAACACCTCAGCGAGTTTCATGAACTCATGCATCAATGGGAGATACATCATGAGGATGTATTATTGAAGATGTTCATGTTCTTGTTAGCAAGGGATGCATGTAAATGGTATCATTCTTTACCCCCTGCTATCATTTCTTCACTCAGTGAATTCCATGCAGCTTTCACTGCCTATTGTCAGAAGTTGTGTCCCTCTGAGTTGATTTTTCATAACTGTTGTGAGGGATACCGCAACTCTATACAATATAAAGTTTTTTCTGACGTAGGTTGTGGGGATGATCCTAATGACCTGGATCAGAACTCAGTCCTTTATCCTCCCCATTCATTTGCATCAGAGGAAAGTTATGAAAGTGATGAATATCCCAAGGAGAAAGGAGATGCCCTGAGTGAGCTGATGGAGTAGGTGAAATATCTCTCTGCCCAATTAGAAAGATTGAAATTTGAAGACTGTGCAAAGGAGTTTCTAGCCTTGGAGAAAGATGCTCTGAGTGACATGGAGCAAGTGGTATCTCTCACTACCCAACGTGCAAAATTGGAATCTGATGGAAATGAAGTGGATTTTCCAGTCTTTGAGGCAGATGATCTAAGCAACTCTTTTGAAGAGATTATCGAAGATTTCTTAGATACGTTAGCATCTGCCCCCGATGAGCCTGCTGTCTCATATTTAAACAAAGAAGCCATTGTGGAAGAGGATTGTTCTTTCTTCCTTCATGAGATTTCCCATGATGTATTTACATTTGGGATTGCAGAGAAGGATCGGGAGACCGTTCCCCTTTTACAAGATGGGGAAGTGCACGAAGAAGAGGAGGAAGAACCAGAAGGGAAGCTAAGCGTGCATTTCATGTTCTATCCAGAGTCAGTCAACGATCAGCCACCACCCGAGATCAGTGAGCCTACGAGGGTTGTCCAATCACCTGTGCTTGTCAGATATATTCAACCGCATGGGAAGAACTGTGTAGCAGAGGAGGTTGCCTGTCACCAATTTTCCAAAATTCGCCACTCATTCTATGACCCTGTCAGTGAATACATGGAGTGGCATGTCCTTTATACCTTGGAGCCACCCTATTTCATATCAACTTCAGCCTATGAAGAGAAGTTGAAGAGTGTAGCCATTTTTCTGTCACGGTTACACTATCTGCTGGTGATCATCGACAGAAGGAAGGAATTTCTATCCAGGAAGCTGCTTGAATGGCTATGGTGGAAGTTTTCTTTCACCTAGCCCCATGTAAAGGATTTTATTAGTTTAGGACTGTACATAAATAATCTCCTTGGAGCGTCTATGTTTAGTTTGTTTGGTTTTTTGCTTTTCAGCATGTATTTTCAGCAGAGGGGATTTTCAAGCTTGACTCCATAACCCAACAGCAAGGCAATGAAGCTGCAAAGAGTTCTCGACAGCCCGCAGGGGGCGTGTCGTCCCCCATGGAGCCTAATGTTAGTAAAATTTCTTGTACAAGGGGTGTTTTCCTGAAAGATAATCCCCTTTGGGGGAAAAATGTGAAGAAGCAGGGTAAAAACCCACTTACCCTAAGTTTGGGGTGCAAATGCACCTTTGGATATGCAGCTAGCAAATCTGGGTGGCCAGAATCTATGCGCCCATATCTACGATCAAGATTGGATTTCGGAGCCCCCCTACCATTCTACCTTTAAGCGGAGGGGGGAGGTCCAGAATCGGGCGCGCATCTCTCGAGTGGCCAGGATTAGAGCACCCAGATCAACGACACTCAAGCGATTTTGGACCCCCCTTGCCTTTCTAACTTTAATAGGGGGCGGGGGGGGTCCGGAATTGGGTGCGCATATCTCGAGTGGCTAGGATTAGAGCATCCAAATCAACAGCTCTCAAGAAATTCCGGCCCCCCTTTTCCATCCTGCCTTTAATTAAAGGGGGGAGTCCGGAATGGTGGGGTATTGACGTGGGGCCCCATTCCTGTCGTGTCACCTTTTGTATCGTCCTCCCCCCTGTCGTCTGTTCTCCACCTGACCGTGTGACAAGGCTCATTCCCTTTATCCCCTCCTCATCCTCCAACATCTGTCCATCTCCCCTCTCTCTGTCCACATGGTCCCTCCCCCATCTCATCATCCACTCACCACCTTCCATGTGTCCCGCTCCCTTCCACGTTAGCCTCCCATAAATAATGTGCCCATTATATCCCATCTCCTCCCCCCTCCGCTTATTGCCTTCCACCATGTGTCTTCCCCTGTCACATATCCCACACCTCATAACCTCTCATCTCACCCTCATAGTTTTTGTGACATCACCCCCATTATACCCTCATCCACGTCCACCGTAGGGGTCCCTCGCAACATTCTAGCAAAGCAACATCCAAAGAGAGACCGTTCAACTGATCCAGGTGGCACCATTAGGAGACCTCCATGTCCCTGAAGGCAGATTTGACCGAGGTTGTCCCTAGTCCCAAGAAAGAAGTTATTGTGGTTGTTGCTGGTGGTTGATCATCATCTCCGCCATAAAAAGAAAGTCCAACAAAGGACTAAATCTGGTCGATTCATCTGCAGCAAGATAGTCCAAAATCTGATAGCGTCTGTCAAAGGTGCACGATCGACCAGACTCTGCATGCGTAGACTGTCTGAAGACATGCAGATGCAATGTTTTTAATGCAGCGTCTTGTTTTTGTTGTTGTTGTTGTTTTGAGTATATGTAGGCGTTTTCGCCATTTTTGTAATCATCGATGGTGGAGCAAGGCTCTTGATTGTAAAGTTTTGATGAAGCGTTGGTCGCTCTGGTTATGTATTGGCATTTGAGACTTCTTACTTTATGGATGTCAGCCTCTTTCCATCCCTTTGTTTACACTGTGTTAGAACAGCTCAGAATTCGAGGATCCAGTTGAGTTGTGCTATTATAGGATGATGTAGGTTGGATCACTGTAATAGTCACAGGGTTTCTAATCAGTTCTTGTGCTTTCTCAACGCTGAATGGCTCGGAATTGGAGGATCCAGTCGAGACACCTTTCAGTTCTTTGAAACTCGAGGTCAAGAGGATCTTGTCTTCTGAGTTTTTCCTCCTCAATCTATTGAAGGCCTGATTCCCTAGGCAGTCTTTCTCACTCATCTCATTAAGTCTTCCATCTATCCATCTTATACTCAGCTTACTGACAGAAGTTGGATCAAGACCTCCCTTGTTTTCTACACACCAGGCCCAGTTTCCTGAGTTAAAGCTATATCTTCTTGAGTCTTTATCCATTCGATCACCCCATTAAACAAATCATGACATAAAACTGATGGGAGTTGGGCTCTTCTCCTACAAGCAATCCAGGAGTGACTTCTGACGTTAACACGAAGTTTGATGGAAACCTTGGCGAAGATCCAAACAACCATGTGATCACTTTCCATTTGTGGTGTTTATCAAACTCCCTCACGGATGATTTTGTACGTTTGCGTCTTTTCCAGCGAACGCTTACTGATTCGGCAACAAAGTGGTATATTAAACTACCATGTGCTTCTTTTCATGACTTTAATTCCCTTGCCATGTCTTTCCTCACGCACTTTCAACTGCCTATTTGCTACGAGATAGGTACTGAACTCTTGACCTCCCTTCGTCAAACTAACTCTGTGGATATCTCTGACCATATTCATGAGTGGAGGTGACGACGAAGGATGATCAAGGCAGTCACTCCTGACATGTTATTGGTAGAATGGTTTACTAAATCATTGTTACCCCCGATCGCTTGTGATGTTGCTATGGGTGGTGCGGTCACAGAGGAATAAGCCATCTCTCGGGCTCAGTACTTAGATTTGGTTTATTCCCAATATGGTACTTTGTATGATTTTCTTCTGAATGCTGCTCGAGATAATACCGATCCTTCTAAGCCATCATCCTCATCTCATGCGGATGGTGTTATCGGTTCCGTCAAAACTCAATCTCTTTCCAAATCGACTACACCCTCCTCTGCCTCCCCCCAAACTCAGATCTCTAAGGTGAATGCAGTTCAATCTACCCCTTCACAACAATCCAGAGGTGAGAAGAAGACAAAGAATAAATCAAAAAATAATAATGAACAACCCAAAAATCAAACACCTGCTATCAAAAAGCAACCACAATGGAAACTGAAATTCCCATGTATCATTTGTGGTGACGATCACTACACTCGAGATTGTCCACTTCACAATGAAGTGGCCAAAATTTTCCAAGGGAAGTCACAACCTGTTGTGCTTACTCAGCCTTTTCCATAGCAGCAATCCATGGTTTCTCAAACCCCCTCTCCTTGGGGTAGTTCTAGCAATCCTAAGGATGAGGCCTCGTCAAGTGCACATATATATATGTTTAATGGGATCAATTTGACCACTCGCTCTAAGACTTATGACACACCAGGTAACCCTGACAAATGAAAAGACACTAACGGTGCTGACACTTTACCGGATCCATCATCATCCTCCATTAGCCTTCCATTGGTTAATCCTCCATCTGGACCACTTCAGATTGAGAAACCCACGTTCGACTCTATCTTACGTCCTCCTAAGAGCACTATCCGCAAAGCTACCTTTAATCCTAGTTCATGTGTTGCCCAAAACTACAACATTGTTGAAGATTTGGCTAGGGCACCATGTGCTATGTCTGCGTTAGAAGTTCTACAACACTGTCCCAGTCAACGTAGAACGCTCTTGACCACTCTTGGTGCTATTGATCCTGAGTCGTCCAATCAGATCATGTTTAACATGGATAATTATGTGTCTCGACTCTCCCACCAAATTGCTTTCCAAGTTGATGTTGTTGTTCACAATCAACAAATCCATCGAACTATCCTCGATGAGGGAGCCTCAACTTGTGTCATGTATTTAGCGTGTTGGAAAGGTTTAAAATCACCAGCACTCAACAAATCCCCAATGATGTTATGCACCTTCGATGGGCGAGGTTTTCATCCCCATGGGCTTTTACAGTCCCTTCCCATCCAATTGGGTGGCAAAACTATTACTGTTGATGTCGAGGTGGTCGATGCTCCCCTCGATTACAACTTGTTACTTGGAAGAAGTTGGTTTTATGCTATGACTGTCGTTTCCTCGTCGGTCTTTCGATGTGTACAAATTCCTCACCAGGGAAAAATTGTCACTGTTGATCAGTTGGATTTATGCACGACCGATGCTCACGCTCCCGCTACCAACAATATTCCTTTCTTGGAGACCACAAGATCACGTATGAAAGCGTTGGTGTTGGCTTACTGAAAGATTCTAGCCTCATGGGTACCTTCCCTACACCACTTCCACCGACTACACATCACATTTCCACCGTCGATATGATTTCGACCATGGCTTATCAATCTTTGGAATCATCTGACCCTTGGATTGTACCTCGTTCATTGGGATTCGATGCACTAGGTGACATTATGCCACTTAGTCCAGCTGAAACGTCATACGTTTCTACCCAATCCGCTTCTCCCTCGTCATATTCCCAACATCTATTGGCACTTGATAGTTCCTCGATGCAATCATGGTTGAGTTCCTTGTCATCTGCGATCAACTACATTTTCCCAACTTTTCTTTCGGATGAATCTATTCCGAAAATGTTTTGCATTGACAAGTTACCTCGGGATAATAACCGTCACCGGTCCTCTTTTCTTCCCCCTCGTGAAGAAATTCGGGTAGATATACCGTCTATCTCCCCTCCTGGTGTTGATTTTTCATCATCTCCCATGCTTTCAACTTCCGACGATTTGGATCCAGTAGTGGACATGGTAATTTCTTCGGTAGGATTATTGGAGCTTGATCTCCTTACTCCTATCGCAGCCCTCGATATGTGTCCCTTTTCGAGTGATTATCTTCCATCCAGCGAAGATATCCTGGAGGCCATGACCACATTTTATCCATGGACATGGTACCCTTCCAGAGAATTATCCTCTTGGAAGCCATGATCCAACCAAAACTACGAGCATAGTTTCTCTTCTTTGTGGCAAGATCATTAAAAAATGAAACAGAGGTCTTGAGCATAGTTATTTTCCTGTGTCAAGATCGTTAACAAATGAAACAGTCACCTCTCTTGAACCTTCTCTTCATCCACCCTTCTCCTTTTTATCATCTACTAGCGAAATTGGTGACGACATCAAAATCGGTGAATGAATTGAAGCTTGGAGGGCATGTCTCCAGCCTTTGATGATCCATTCTGGAGTTAAGCCACTAGCTTTCAAGTTGGGGGCATACCGATCTTAGTCTTTGTTCTTTCTCATGCTCGTAAATACATGAGAATGCATCTGGGTAGACTTTTATCTCTTTTTCGGACCTGTATGGATACACAAAAAAGGAACCCCCTGGAGTCTCCTTTAAGCTCTTTTTAGACTCTCTAAACATGAAAAGATTGTCGAGTGATATTGCTTCCTTTCCCACTCATTAAAAGGTTTTAAAGGGCGTCTTTCGAGTGATAATTTATCCCTTTTTCGGCCTCGCGAGACTAACATTACGAAAAAGGACAACATTGGAGTCATCTTTAAGTTCTTTTTAGACTCTCTAAAGATGAACAGATTACTGAGCGACCTTGTTCTTTTCACGCTTGTTAAAGTATTTGAAGAAAACATCTGTTGAGCGATAGTTTATCTCTTTTTTGGTCTCGTCAGACTACTTTACGAAAAAGGAACTAAGAGAGTTCTCTTTTAAGTTCTTTTCCAGACTCTATGATCATGAAAAACCTTTGAGTTTTTTGTCTTTGGACTTGCTAAACAAAACATTGACAGGCCCATATGGGATCGAACCCTTACTTCTTCCAGTTCGTTAAAAAAAGGAAGAGGAACTTATCGAAGGTGAGTTTTATCGAGCATGTGTTATCCTCCTCAAGCTTGTTAAATTAAAAAGAGGTACTCGTCTATCTGGATGGGGGAAAAAAATTGAAAGAAGAAAGCCAAGCAGTTTCTTGAGAACATTACCAAGTAACTCTTAGAGTCGCCCTTGAACACGACACTTTGTTTTTTGCATGCATTATAATCCGCTAAACCTCTGCACTGAGACAATCCTTTGAGTTTCTTTCACTCCTCTAGGTCACCCGACGTAAGTCACAACATCCACTACATCATCAAGTTTTGGTCCATGTCATGTTTCTGTTGACGTGCCTCAGTGTTCAAGGGAAGTATCCGCCTTGAGAGTCAGTCATCACAAATATCTTGTCTCAATACCCATGTCAGTCCATGTTCATTTGATCTACCAATTACATCTTTGTGTCTGTTTCGTGTCATTGATGGGGAATACATTGAGGCCCTCCTTCGACGAGTCTATTCCTGTCGACCTCAACACATTATCCAGGGACTAAACTTAGAAACCAATTATTACTTTGGGACCTGCATGTCTCAATGGCAGTCCTCCTCACATTCGACAGTGGGTTTACATCATTGACCTCTGATTGGATGATTCCACAGATGTTAGACTTCATCTCATCCATTCACATTCGTTGGGATGTACTAGAGTACCTTGGGAATCATTGACATTAATGGTGATCTCCCTCGCGCTTGTTAACGATTTACATCATTGACCTGTAATCAAGTGGTTTCTGCCATGTTCGACATCGAGACATCTATTCACATGGTTAGATTCGTACTACATCAGGATCAGTAAGAAGACCCTGGGTTTAGTGATCACATTGATATGTACTTTGCCCAGGTTGCGATGGAGTTTCTTTTGAACAATGACACATATACTGTTACATAGATCCACTTTGTATTGGTCGTGGCTATGTCTTTTCATCTCGTAGATCCACTGTGTATTCTTCGTGGCTACGATCAGTTCATGTCATAAGAGTATAGATCCACAGTGTATTTTTAGTGGCTATACCTTTTTATCAATATAATTATGGATCCGCAGTGTATTTTATGGCGGCCATATCTTGCAAGTCTTGATCACCCAAGCATAGGTATGTCTGCTTTGGGTTTGAAACATGTCATAATATTTGTTGGATGTTTGTGTGCAACTTTTGTCAGGTTCTCTGTGTCTATACCCTTGCTTGAAATTCTACAAATCATTTCAGTTATCAGTTCTTGTCTTCTAACTTCATACTTTGGGGGGCAATTTGTTACACATAAAAAATACTCACTTTGATAGTGTCGCAAGTGTCGTCATTATAAGTGTCGCATTTTGCTTACAAGTATCGCAAGTGTCAAAGAAAGCACACTGCCATGATGCCTATGTTGTGCTTATAACGACATGAGAAGGACACTTGAAACACCTCAAACATTTGCTTTGGAAGAGGAGGAAAGGTTAACTGGGCTCATGAACCTTTTGCCATTTGAAAGCACACTAAAAAATGAGTTTTTGGAGGGGAGCGCTCCCCTATAACTATCTCAGGAGTGCTGGTGCCCCGCCATAAGCCATCAGGGAGCATTATAGTGCTACATCAACCCTTTTTCAGGAGTTCTCCTACCTTCAGGAGTGTTGGCTCTCCCCTATACACTACTAGGGAGAGCTACAACGCTCTTATGGCCCTTTTGAGGGAGCGTTGTCTATTCTAGGCAGTAGTTAAGTTGTTGAGATGAATGGGGGAAGGATCATTTCATTCTTAGAAGGCAGTTGGATTTGAATTCCTAGTCCAGCCATGATCTTAGGACAAATCCTCAACTGAAGGAGGAAAATACTCAACTTCCCCAAGGATATCTCAAGTGGTTAAAGCCTCCCCAAGGCTATATAAGCAAGCTTTCTCATGGTGAAAGGGGGACTAAAAAGAGAGAATCACACCAAACTTATGATCTTATAAGTGGTGCTGGAATAGAGATATTTTGGAAGCAAGAGACCTATGATCTCATAGGGAGCAATCGGTGAATCTATCATCATTCAGATCATGGATCTTTTGAGCAAGGGGTAGACAAGGAGGACTTGACAAAACTACTGCAATTCATCTATGGTTGTAAGTAATGTTTTGTCTTCATTAATATAATTTGCTTAGCCTGTTTCTTTCTAATTCATGTTCAATCTCACATGAATTTGTCTCTTTAGTAGATAGACCTATTTTGGACTAATCTTGATAGAGTAGGAACTAGTCGTACTTTGTTTGTCTACAGGGCTTATCGAGCAGCGAAATATTGGAGCTCAACTCGGAGTGTGCAGGGACAAACACCGGTAAAAGGTACTTCTTTTCTCCTTCCTCCTCACACACACTTTTCCACCTAGATCTAAAAGGAAGCCAGTAACCATGATAATCACTTTCTGTCTTAGAGTTAAGAGTCTAGCTCTTTGAGGAGATCTACCTGTCCACAGGGAGATTTTCCTTCAACAGGGTTTGATAGTAATAAAACAGATTTTGCATATTTTTCTTCTATATATATTTTGGTGATTTTGTATTCAGGTCTTTGGAACTTAACAAGTGGTATCAGAGAACTTTCCTTGGCAGGAAGTGTGGCAAATATTTTTATTTTTTGCAGATTTAGTTTTTCGGAAAAAAAAGAGGGTTGCGACATTCCGAACGATTTATGGGGTAACACTTTATATTAATCCTTAAGGAAGGATAACACTCCTCAAGAAATGCTTGATACATTCAAAATATTCTTCACTATGTTTAATTAAACTGCTTACACTTCTTTATTTAGCTTTCACTATCTCCTAGAAATCTTCTAGAGAGCTTTCTCACATTTATTACATCTAACTACCATAGTTGGCCTTTATTAATATAGTGGACCTAGTCCACCTTATATTGAATGACCACATTCTCCTATATTAAATGATTTCAACTAAAAATACATAACCACATTCCCATTGGGTACCTCCCTAGGTATACTACAATAAATATTTCTCAACAGTCTCGACTTCTTCCAAACTATGAGTCAGTGTGTCCTTACCAACCTGTTTAGAAAACATGTCGATAAACGAGATTAGGGACGAAGTTTAGTTTTAGATGGCTAAGGACTACAGAGGGGCATTTTCAATAGTGAATTTAGTGAGGATTGTGATAAAACGTTAATTGAAGTATTTCACTTTCTTTCTTCTTTCCATTTTTATGTCCCCTAATTCTTTGTATAGGGAAGCAATGATTTTTCGTTCCCCAAATTTTCCAATAAAAACCTTTTCAAAATCTTCCCAAATGGTTATGGAATTGGGTGGAAAATTAAAGTACCAGGTGGAAGCTCTACCCACAAAAGTGTAAGGGAAAAGCCTACAAAACACATCCTCATGTCAAACATTGAGTAGGCCAATAACTAAAAAGAAGTTTTTGACGTGATCTTTAGGTGATCCAAGCTTGTCTAAGTCAAACTTCGGAAGAATATTTTCCGATTTTTGGGGCATTTCATGTAGGGGCTCTGCCATATTTAGAGACCCTTCATATAGAAATGGTGTAATTACTATCCTTTGTTCTTGATGTTCACCCATGATCTATTCAAGATTGATTTCTGGATTTTAATCGTTAAAATCGTGTTCTATTTCGGGAGGAGTAGGATGAAACTAATTCAAGGGTATGAGTATGTCTTGGAGAGCAGTTTCAATTAAATCCTCAAAAGAGTTAACCAAAATATTTGGGTGTTTTTTTGGTTGTTTCACGTGGGTAGTTCTCCTGGGTAGTTCTGAGGTTGTGGGTAACCTACTGAGTTGTTTGGCATAAGCCCGGGTGATACGACGAGTCTCAGTAAATTCCTCCTAGTGTACATGAAACCAAGTTTCGGTATGGGTTTTGAGATAGCCAGTGGAACCTTCAAATGCAAGATTCATGTCTTTAAAGGTAACCTCAAGTTCCAAATTGATGTTAGGGAAAAGGGTTGAACCATGAGTGTCTTCGGAGAACTAGTCATGATTATGTAGTGTGTTTATGTAAGCCATACAATTGTAGGCCCTCCTTCTAGTGACAATTCTATTTACTGGGTAAAGTTTCCTAGCAACAATAAGGGGTACTCCCTGATACAAAGTCCCAGTTATACTATGCATCGTTTGGTTTAGGAAACCCATTTGGATTCTATCTCAGCTTCCATTACTGGTTGTAAGGGTGAATATGGATGGTTATGAAATGTAAACATGTAGATGAATATTGTGTTTAAAAAGAGATCTAATATACTTCTATTCTATTTTATCCTATCCTAGCTAGGAGCAAGCTATCGTAACCAAATGAGTTGTAATGGAACTAAACTCTTATAAAGGACCTCACTCAGATAGTTGTAATGAAGGTGCAAATTTAGAAACACTTGCATGCAAAATATATAATCAGAAAAGTCTAAACTATATTTTCCACATACATCACAACTCATATGGACAAGATATGTAAAAGATAAAGAGGAATAATAAAACTGCAAAAGTGATATAGATTGTGTCAGATTAGTCTATAAGAAAAAATATCCTTACATCCCATGTGAACAACATACATCCTGCCTTAAATAATTCACAACAAAACAACAACACATGCAAGTTCTCTCTTTTATAAAAGGGGCCCCGAGGGCTTCTCAATATTCATTAACCAAGTATTTTCTTTGAAAATTTTATAGTGTGTATACTAAGCTTTAAGATCCCCTTCAAAGTGAGTCTCTTCCTTTATTTATAACTTTTTCCTAACTCCCTTGTGACTTCTTGTATAAACCTAAAACAATTGTTACAAAATTGTTCATATTCCTTCTACTTGATGACATGTGTACAGAGTAAAGACAAAATTTGGAGTAGTTCATAAAAGACAAAACAGAGTATAGGTAATACAAATTTCAAATTTGTAATTTTGTCTCATTCATGAACTCTTTTCTCGAAGGTATACTTTCCATATTTCCAGCTGATTGTACAAGGATATAAGCCTACGATATGAAAAATATTCTGGTGATATGAGACCAAGGTGAACATGTTACCAATATTTACTCGGTTCTATGCCACTCCATTAAAGGTCATATTTAAGATCATTTTTATTTAACTTGATTGCATTAAAAGGTGAAATTGAAGTGATTAAGAGGCTTGAATACAAATTGAAATGAACTTGGTAAAGAAGCTTATTAAATCTCATATACCATTACTTAATGCATCCAACAACTTAACTGCGAAAATAAGGAAACATGAGATGAAAGGAAGACACATGACAAGAGATCACCATTTTTATTGGAATTCACTAGTATGGCTACGTCTCTGGATCTATTGGAATACGAATTGCTTCATTGCTTCTCCCAATGTGGGGTTGGTTCTCCTTTATAGAAAATGGCTACATCTTCTCCCAAATGAAGGGGCAACAAGGCTCCCCCAATGTGGGGCATAATTCTCCAAATGCAGGGGCTCACATACTCTCCTAATAAGGGGCTCAAGTCTCCCAATTAAGGGGATTACAAATTACAAGCATGCTTGATTGACTCTCTCCAAAAATCCTTTTTCAATCTCTCCCAATAAGGGGTTTAAATAATTTTTCCTAGCTCCATAATACAAAAATAGAATATCCATGAATTTAGGATCTAGTACTTACCCAAGGACAAAAATGAGAAATACCCTTAACTTCCTCCTTAAGACTAGGAATCCACTTGTGATAAAGTGAGGAAGAGTCTAAACCAATTAATGAGACCCTTAACTTCCTCCTTAAGACTAGGAACTACTTCTCTCTTAAAAGTAGTAAACTAATTTGTGAGTTGTATTCTCACAACTAAGTCCCCATTTTTACAAATAATACGTGAGATTTCCACTCACTCCAAGTACTCCTCTTTTTTTCCCCTTGAAATTAGGAAACCAATTTGTGAGTTGGATTATCTCATAACTAATTTCCCATTTTTACAATTAAATGAATAATACGTGAAATTTTCCAACTCACTTCAAGTATTAATCATTTATTACAATTAAATCATTCATGATTAATTAATTATTCTTTGCCACCTATCATTAATTAGCATTGTAATGATTTTTTTCATCGTATGCAAAGTAATATTTTCATGTGTGGAGATCCTCCTAGATCACACCTCCCTACAAAAAGAACTTTTGGTCCTCCAAAAGTATAGAGAGAAAACTTGAATTCTCGCAACCAACATCAAGAAGAGTCTTACACTCCACGATGCACTTCCCCACTATTCGATTTGCATAACAAATGTTTGTGACAGGCCGTATCCTTATTCTCCTTCACCTTTGTACTTTAGAATGAGGATGTCGATGCCAACACGTGCATCGATGCAAATTCTGCAGGTGATTCCCTAATCTGCATAACAAATGTCTCTGAAAGGTCGCACCCTTTTTCTCCTTCACCTTTGTACTTCAAAATTAGGATGTCGATGCCAACACTTGCATCAATGCAAATCGGTAGTTGACAATACATGTATTACAAATTTTCAAAGAAGTACCATACTTGCCAAGAGTTTATAAAACACTTATGGACAAGTTTACAATGATTTTTGAATAGGCCTTAGTTAAAATAATGTCTCTCACTCAATAGTGGCTACAAAACCCATTACAATGTTTCCAAAACAGGCCTAGGAAAAACAATGCCTCTCACTCAACAGTGGCTACAAGACCCATTACAATGTTTCCGACAAGGCTTACAAGGTTTAGGCATAGAACAAAATGTCTCTCACTCGATAGTGGTTACATGTCAACCTTTTACAATGCAAAGGGACCGGATTCTTATAAGCATGTGTAAATGTCTCTCCTTCAAAGAGAAATACAATGGCTAAGTTCTTACAAACATGTGGCGATGTCTCTCCTACAAAGAGACGGTCTCTTTTGGTGAAGGTTGATCTTGTTTAAGGAAGGATGATCTCTTTTGAAGAAGGTTGATCTCACACACACATGTGGAATAAAACGGAATCTCTCACATCCAACGGTAAAGGTCCTCTTTGAATCAGATGCTTAGACTTAAGCATACACAACACCAACAAGTTCGTCTCGTCACTCTACAACTTTTGACTGTAGACTCGACCTATTCTGAAATATGCAACTCTGTCTCTTAAAGCGTGCCATGTATTAATGGAAAGTATGGGTTTTATCCATAAGCCATAAAAATAAACTACTCAGATAACAAAATGGACTGCACCATTGGATTCGTGGAAAAAAATTGTGCAAAAATTACTGTATTTTCGTCAAATTATGACAATGTCACTTCTGGACCCCCCTAGTCTCTCTACCTCGATTTGCATGCCAAAGAATTAATGAAAAACTTGGCCTTCTTCCATATCCCTCAAATTATTATGCTCCTATCACAAAACAGATAACACCATTGGATTCCTGGTGAAAAATCATGTAAAAATGATTATTCTTTCTCCAATTCTGTCACTGTGACTTCTGGACCCCCTTGGGATTTTTTCCTCGATTTGTGTGCCAACAGGGTCGTACCTGTTACACATGATGTTGGTCATCTTGGTGATGTATTGACAAAGGTGTATTCAGGCTCCCAACAAGGACTTTTTTCTTGAGAAAAGTGGCCCTTGTCTTCTTCCAAAAAACATATTTTCAAAGTGAGTTCGCAGGCTGCATATGACCTAGGGTGCGAGAATCCCTCATTCTCGCAGGCCACCTACACCTAGGGTGAGAAATTCTTGCAGTTTTCTCCATACATAGGGTGTGAACCTGTTTTCAAGATTGGAAAAGAGAAGAGGTCTTGAGGGTTCTATAAGGGAATCTTCTAGAAAATGAGTTGGCATTCGTATGGTTGTCATTTTACTGACTTCTTAGATTTGATGGAATCATCCTCATCCATGTAACCATCTCTCCTTCTCCTATATATTGAAAGGTTTCTAATGGAAAAAGGTTAAGAAAGATTGAATGGAGAATTGGTGAAAGAATTGTGTGAATAACCCTGCTTGGACAGAGGCTTGAAGACTCTAGTTGGTCTATCAAGAGGAATTGGATCTTCTTCATGCAAGTACAAAGCAAGTGTGTGTGTTGGAACCAAGGGTCACTGAAAGGAAGATTGCAACATCAAGGCGATTAGGTTGTATCTTCTACTTTCAATTAATATGATACAGTGGCATGTCCCTTTCCCATAAAGTCACTCTTACTTTATTGTGTAATGCCTTGATCATATGCATAAGCTGACGTTGAATACACTTTGCTATCTTCACTTTGGTTGGTTTGTGTTGTCTTGGAATTGACCTCAAGAGAGCACCGGAGAGAAGCGGGAGAAACAGAGACCTAAGGAAGCAATAGAAAGGTATGTCACTTATTCCTCCTTATTAGCAGATTCAATGATCACAACTTAGGGAAAGAGTCATGTCCTGTCCTGTTTTGTTCTAGATCTAGGTGGATCTAGGGAGATATGTCAGTGTCCACACCTACCGATTAGTCTGATAACAATACCTTATACAATAAATA
>JZKD02S0584261.1:131519-150902 GCA_000966675.3 Picea glauca
CTGGGGGTTTACCTCGGCTCTAGAAAGTGAGGGGACTTTCCCAAAAAGGGTGCCCTTGTGGGAAGGTCTATCTGGGACATTACCTGAGGCAAATAAGGGAATAAATTTCCTGAACACAGACTTGAAAAGTAAGTTATTTCATTGGATACATATATATATAAACTTGAGTCGTGTGGAGTCATTCTATTTATACGTAAGTAACCACTATTTACGATCATAATCCACCACACAGACATTATTATACAGAAGCCATTCATAATTTCACAACCTTGAGCATACATGTCAGATTATTCAATTCAAGATACAAGATATAACACTTATCAGAAAAACACCAGGTTTGATGCAAGCGCTGAGAGGGGTGCTCGTTTCCACCCAACCGTAGGCTCAACGATTCCCAATGGATTTACCACTAGCCACCCCCGAGCTGAGACCACGATGCTGCGAGACTGAGTCTCTGTTTTCCAGTGACCGAGAATGAAGGTTACTCTCCTTCTTCTCCGCTATCACTCACTCTATATTTTTCTAGAGTTCTCTTCCTTTTTCCTCTTCCCCTCGCGTCTGCCCCCCTGATCGCATGCTCTTCCTACCTTTTCTTCTTTCGGTGAGGTTGCGTGTAGCACTATCTTCCTCGCGGTGGTCAGGTCTGAGGACTCTACGGATGGGTGGTTCACCCCCATCCCTCATTACTCATGAGGATCCCTTTACCTACCAACCTGGCGAGTCATTTAATTCGGGGCTAGCGAGCCGCTTTTGGTTCTCCAAGCCAATGAAGTCCAAAGATGGTATTGGTTTTTGTGGAAGTTAACGCCACCATTCTAGGTGCCTTCCACCGCCTTTCTTCAGCCATCGTGGTCTCTTTTTAAGCACATCCCCCTCTCAGCAGTCCTGCAATATATACATTATAATATCATTCACATTCATCGACTTTTTTCACAAGGTCCATTCACATCACGCATTCACATTTCTGAGTTTGCCACAATACTTGGCCAGTATAGTTATTTTTACAGACTAGGGGAAACATGGTGTTACAATTCCCTCCCCCTTAAAGGAACATCATCCTCGATGTTCTATCTATCAACTTGACATGCATGTACAGGTGTAAACAAAATCGGATATGCTCATTTCATGGCATCCTCCATTTCCCATGTAGCCTCATCTGGGCCAAAATGTTTCCACTACACCTTAACCTATGCAATGGTTCGGTTCCAGAGCGGGGTTTCCTTTCTGTCCAGTATGCATTGAGGTTCTGGTAGAAATTCTCCCTTTGTTCCACCTGGATCACAGACCAATCAATTATATGGTTAGCATCATGTACATATTTCTTCAATAATGAGACATGGAAAAAATTATGTGCTTTGACTGTGGGAGGAAGTGTTAGCCTATAGGCTACAGGTCCCACTCTATCTAGAACCTCAAAGGGTCCACAATACTGAGGTGCCAACTTGGCACAAGCTCCCATTTTCGGGGAACTTTTCCTGGGCCTAACTCTAAGATATACATGATATCCCGCTTTGAACTCTCTTGGAGTTCTCTTCCGGTCGGCATAACTTTTCTGTTGGTTATGAGCGACCTTCAGGTTTTGTTTTATCTAAGTCACTTCTTGTTCTATTTCTTTCAACATGTTGGGTCCAAAATAAATCTTGTTTACGGGATTACCCTAGCTGACTGGAGTGTTACAGGGTCTACCATAGAAGATTTCGAAGGGACTCATCTTTAAGGATGCTTGGTAGTTGTTGTTGTAGGCGAATTCTACCAGTGGCAGGTAGTCTTCCCACTTCCTGGGTTGATGCATTACATGCATTCTTAGCATGTATTCAAGTATTTGGTTCACTCTTTCTGTTTTTTTGTCGGTTTGAGGGTGATAGGCAGTAAATAACAATTTGGTTTCTAAGCTAGCTATCAGTGATTTCCAAAAGTTAGAAGTAAATTTCGTGTCTCTGTCAGACACGATCTCTTTCGGCATACCATGTAGTCTGAATATCTCCTGCATGAATACCTGGGCGATATCGATTGCTTTACAAGTGGACTTGACAGGGATGAAATGGGAAGACTTTCTCAATTTATCCACCACTACCATAATGGCATCATTATGTTTGTTCGATGTTGGTAATCCGGTGATGAAGTCCATGGAGATGGTTTCCCACTTCCATTCTGGAATTGGTAGAGGTTGTAATAATCTTGCTGGGTGTCGGTGTTCTGCTTTAACTTGTTGGCACTCTATGCATTTGGCCAAGTACTCGGTTGTGTCTTTCTTCATTCCAGGCCAATAGAATTGTCTTTTAGTGGTCGTGATCATCTTTTGGTATCCTGGATGATCAGAATAGGGTCTTTTATGTAGTTCATCCAGTATAAACCTGTTCAAGTCGTCACAATTTGGAATATAAAATCTGCTTCTGTAAGTGAGCAGGCCTCCTTCGGTCGTCTGGTAGCCTTCATATTTTACTCTGACGGTTTCTTGCTATAGGTACATGGTCACGGTCTGGACGAAGGGATCTGTTTCTTGTGAATTTTTTATTCTTTCCTTGACATCTGTCTCACAGGTGCTCACCGCTGCCAAGTGAATTGTTTTCATACTTTTGCTAAGGGCATCGGCCACCCTATTTTCCTTTCCTTTAATGTGTTTGATTTCGAAATCAAACTCGCTAAGGAGGGCCATCCACCTAGCTTGTCTAACATTGAGTTTTGGTTGATTAAACAGGTATCACAATCCACAGTGATCTGTCATAAGTACAAACTTTCTTCCCATGAGGTAATGCCTCCACACTTTCAAGGCATGCACTATGGCAGCCAGTTCTAGATCATGGGTCACATAGTTGACTTCATGCTCGTTCAATTTTTGGGATTCATAGTAGATCACACTTCCTTCCTGCATAAGAACTCCTTCGAGCCCTTCCTTACAGGCATTTGTGCACACGAGGAATTCAGCTTCTAGATTGATGATCTTCAGCACGGGTGCATGGGTCAGTAGATTTTTCAGGGTTTGAAATCTTTCTTCACATTTCTGTGTCCACAGGAATTTTGTGCCCTTCTTCTAGAGGGCAGTGATTGGACAACCAATCTTGGAGAATCCTTTTATATATATCCTATAGTATTCTGCTAATCCCATAAAGGATCTGATATCCAAAACATCCCTTGGGGTAGGCCATTCCATGATAGACCTAATTTGGTCAGGGTCCACCGCTACTCCTTCTTCGGAGAGAACATGGCCTAAGTAATGTATTTTCTTCTGGAAGAATTCACATTTGCTGAATTTGGCATAGAGCTAATGTTCTCTTAGCACTTGCAGCACAATTCTAAGATGCTCTTCATGCTCTTTTCTGTTCTTGGAGTAAATTAATATATCATCAATAAAAACAAGGAAAAATTTGTCTAAGAATTTGCTGAGTACATTGTTCATCAAGCACATAAAAGTGGTAGGGGCATTGGTCAACTCAAATGGCACCACCACAAACTCATAGTGACCATACCTCGTTCAGAAGGCAGTTTTATGGATGTCTTCACCCTTGATTCGGACTTGATGGTATCCTGACCTCAAATCAATCTTTGAGAAAATAGACGCACCCCCCAATTGATTGAACAAACCATCGATCCTGGGCAAGGGGTACTTGTTCTTTATGGTTACCTTATTGAGTTGCCTATAATCTATACACAGTCTAAGGGTACCATCCTTCTTTTTCACGAACAGGACTGGTGCTCCCCATGGAGACACGTTGGGCCAAATATAGCCCTTATCCATCATTTCTCTTAATTGCAATTTAAGTTCAACTAGTTCAGGTGTGCTCATCCGGTAGGGTGTCCTAGACACCGGCACTGCCCCTGGTGCAAGTTCTATCGAGAAGTCTATGTCTCTTCTCAGAGGTAGACCCAGTACCTCTTTCGGAAATACATCTATGTATTCTCTCAGGATAGGGTGATCTTCAGGGCTTGGTTTTTCACCTTCGATTGTTTTCAACACCTGTATTGCATATAGGGGACATCCCTTTCGGCAATACTTCCTCATTTCCAGAGCTGATATTTTTCTCACCGACACAGGTTTTCGGATCCCTTGAAGGGTTATCCTTTTCCCTTCTTTACTTACACATTCTAAGGTTTTATGGTAACAGTCCAATCTAGCTTTATGGTCGGCCAGCCAATCCATACCAATAAATAGATCATACAATCCCAGGGGTAATATGTTAAGGGTTGTTTGGGTGGGGAAATTACCCAACATCAATTGGTAGGCCGGTATAACCTCTGCTACCTTTCTTTTGGTGCCAGTGGCTAACTGTACCAACCATGGCTTGGTATGTTTTTGTGGCTGTAGTTTACACTTATCAATGGCTTTAGGGGCTATATAACTCAAATTTGAACCAGGGTCAATCAAAACAGACACTAGATGGTTGGAAATCATACCTTCTATTTCCACCATTGAAGCTTGGTGGTCATCTTGGTTATTATCCAAGGCTGCATAAATTTGTGGCTCACTCTTGGCCACATCATTGACGGTAGTAGCTTCTTGGATGTTATAAATGCTCTGACTATTCTGTTGTCGGTGTGGACAGTCTCTCAATAGATGTTCTTCCCCGCAACCCCAACATTTCAAAGGTTCTCTCTTTGGGTTATCAGTCTTCACGGATATGGGTCTAGAAGTTTTATTTCCGCTCAAGGAGGGAAAATTATGCTGGTGCATACTCTGGGCTGGGAAGCTCATTCTTGGGTTCTTCTTATAGTTCTTAAATCCTGAGGATTTAATTCCCCTTTTCTGAAATATTGAAATATTCTTCTGTTTCCATCCTTCGCGAGGTTCTGCTCGATGCCCAGGCTGTTCATGACAATAGGTTTCCTTTCGAATAGTGCATTCTAGAGTCTTTGGTTCATCAAATTCAATTCTATTCCGATAGTCCGTAGGTAGTCCACTAATGAAGCATTTCACCTTTGTCTTTTCTGCCTTGATATAGGGTACATACCTCAACAAATCGAAGAATTTGTTGACATATTCTTCTATAGTGAGTTGTCCTAGTTTGAGTTCATAAAACTCTTTAGTATTTTCGTCGAAATATTTTCTGACAGATACTTCTTTTGGAAGTATTCCTCCAACCATTCCCAAGACAGGTCCTCTTTGCAAAACCCTTTCACATTCTTAAGGTCTTCCCACCAAATGGAAGCCTTTCCGTTCAAGTTGAAGGCGGCCACTCGGGCCTTCATATTTTCTGAGAAGTCATGGACTCTGAAATACTTCTTTAGTCCAAGCAGTCAGGCCTCTGCTTCTTCTCCCTTCTTTATTTCACCATCGAAGGAGAGTGGTTTGGATTTTCTGAATTCTTCGAATTTACGAACTTTGGAAGACTTTTGCTTATTTTGTTTCCTTAAGGAATATGAACTGGTTCTGCTACTAGAAAAGCCTTCTGAATTGCCAGATTCCTTTTCAGAGGAATCATCTGACACTTGTCCTTTACCTATGGGGTGGACCTTTTTCGAGGTGCTCCTCTCAGTGTGGCCACTAATATGACCATGTTTCTGAGTTTCAGGTTCATGCTACATTTGTCTTTGTAGATCGGATAAACTCTGTAGTAAAACTGCGTTAATTTCTGTTTGTTTTTCTTGTTCTTTCATCATCCTTTCATTGTCAGCCTTGTAGCTTTGTAATTCGACCATGAGACTCCTCACGCTCTCAGCTAGATCTGGAGAGGTCCCTACTGCCCTCCTTTCGTCAGACTCTTCGTCTCTATTGTGGGAGCCCTCTCCCACCTCATGATGAGTCACCATACTTATGCGTTGATAATTTCCCACGGTTGATCTTCCGCTTGTGTGCAAAAAGGGAAAAGAAAAACGCTGGTTGTTAGTCAATATTTATATTTATTTATAACCAGTACATAATTCATATTTTCACGTGTACACACACAGTAGGGGTTTTTCATTCTTAACTTCATCTTTTGATTAGGAAGGTTAAGACAGGGGGTTACTCTTTTTAAGAGTGTTCCGAACGAAGCTTCTGTGCAACTCGTTCATGAGCCCAAGTAGGCCAAGTGTTGTAACCAGGGTATGATACCAATTTGTCACGTACCCGCTGCGGCATAATAAATTTTTGGCCTTTTTGTTCTTTTATCAGAGGGACATAGTTTCCCGAATCCCTACGGGGCCTGATACAGACCCTGCCATCCCCTTATCTGCACTCAGATGATTTGCGGTTATGGCCACAGGCCAAACAACTAGGCACCCCTTTCGCATTTCGCGACTCAGCAATATAAGCGAGTCGAGTCTTTCGACTCTGCAAACCCTGAAGCTCGAAACAGTGAAACGTCGAACCCCGACAGGGCTAGCGAGTGGCAAGTTTCCCACTTGGGGTCTTGTCCATGTGACTTTGTTCCGTTTCCACGCACTTAAGCCAGCCAAGCGCTTATCATCTTTTCGCGATTCGGGGAATTGTGATGCATGACTTCTACTTTTCCCTATTCAAATTCTCGATAATTCTGAGGTCTCCAAAGTTTCCCTCCAAAGAGAGATTGACGACCGTAAGCCTCCCCTGATCCAACGGTATGGATCCTTTTGGGGTCTCGATACTTGGGAGTTCAAAATGTAACGACTCCAAGACTCCTTGTTATTCAAATCTTCGAATTTCCGTTATGGGAATTCGTGTAAGAGATCGACGACTCTTATGAGTGTGGACCCAATGGTCCACGGGATTTTGGGACTTTTCCCGAAACTCTGACAGCTCACCATGCATCTCCTCTGATGGACAGTCCAAATTCTTTTGGGACTTCTCCTCTCCACTACAGCGCGTATCGGTATTTCACGATTTGCGGGGGCAAGGTTTTCTGGCCCTCTGGTTTCTCAAACGCCGAAACGTCAACCGGTAGCCACGTGTCCCTTCGATGGACGGTGGCAACCTTCAGCCAAGACCAACGGTCGTGATCTTTTCGGGATGATCAACGGTCACAATCAAATCCTGGCTTTCCTTAACCTCATTCACACCTCACGCCATTTTGGGGTTTCGGTGATTGGGATTTCGCGACTCGCAAAGACAAGGGTCCTTTCCCTTTGGTCTCACGGGTGTCGAAACTCCGAAGCACTTACCAGCAGCCACGTGTACTCTATAGATGGACGGTCCAAGTACTTACATGGATCATTGGGGTCTACGGTCCCAATTTCTTCATTTCTTGCAAGGGTAAAAGGGGTTGTGGCATTAATGCCCACGTCTCTTCCTCAATCTAACGGTCATTATAGACCTTGGATCCTTTGAAAGGATTTCGTTCGTTAATCGAGACTTAACCCCACACTGCCATTTCAAGATATCGCAAATCGGGGTTTCGAGACTTTCGAGTACGTGAGGACTCGCACTTGGATACCTCGGGTGCCAAAACACCGAAACATCGTAACCTACGAGAACCAATCTCTCTCTCTCATGCCGGATTTCTAAAACGTACGCTATCAAATCCTCTTTCGTGTTCTTGGTAAGGTTTGTTAGATTTGAAAGCCCGATTGGAAGGTCTCCAGAGGTCTCTGAGCTATTAACTCATGTGACTGGATAGTGAGCCGTATCGAAGGCGTATTAATACAACAGTCTTATACCGGGGGTTTACCTCGGCTCTAGAAAGTGAGGGGACTTTCCCAAAAAGGGTGCCCTTGTGGGAAGGTCTATCTGGGACATTACCTGAGGAAAATAAGGGAATAAATTTCCCGAACACAAACTTGAAAACTAAGTTAGTTCAGTGGATACATATATATTTAAATGTGAGTCGTGTGGAGTCATTCTATTTATATGTAAGTGACCACTATTTTCGATCATAATCCACCACACAGATATTATTATACAGAAGCCATTCATAATTTCACAACCTTGAGCATACATGTCAGATTAATCAATTCAAGATACAAGATATAACACTTATAAAAAAAACACCAGTTTTGATGCAACCGCTGAGAGGGGTGCTCGTTTCCACTCAACCGTAGGCTCAGCGATTCCCAATGGATTTACCACTAGCCACCCCCGAGCTGAGACCACGACGCTGTGAGACTGAGTCTCTGTTTTCCAGTGACCGAGAACGAAGGTTACTCTCCTTCTTCTCCGCTATCACTCACTTTGTATTTTTCTAGAGTTCTCTTCCTTTTTCCTCTTCCCCTCGTGTCTGCCCCCCTGATCGCACGCTCTTCTTGCCTTTTCTTCTTTCGGCGAGGTTGCGTGTAGCACGATATTCCTCGCGGTGGTCAGGTCTGAGGACTCTATGGATGGGCGGTTCACCCCCATCCCTCATTACTCATGAAAATCCCTTTACCTACCAACCTGGCGAGTCATTTAATTCAACGCCAACGAGCCACTTTTGGTTCTCCGAGCCATTGAAGTCCAAATACGGTATTGGTTTCGGTGGAAGTTAATGCCACCATTCTAGGTGTCTTCCACCGCCTTTCTTCAGCCATCGTGGTCTCTTTTTTAGCACATCCCCCTCTCAGCAGTCCTGCAATATATATATTATAATATCATTCACATTCATCGACCTTTTTCACAAGGCCCATTCACATCACGCATTCACATTTTTGAGTTTGCCACAATACTTGGCCAGTATAGTTATTTTTACAGACTGGGGAAAAAAAGGTGTTACATCGTGCTACTTCCCTCATATAAATATCAACAATATTAGCTACTTTGTGAGTAGTATTCAATGGAATAAAATGGGCAGCTTTAGTAAGATTATCCACCACCACCATGATGAATTCATGTTGTTTGTTTGTTCTGGGTAATCCTGTGATGAAATCCATTGTCACCACTTCCCACTTCCACTTAGGAATGGGTAATGACTGCAGTAATCCAGCTAGGTGCCTATGTTAAGCCTTGACCCTTTGACATTCTAAGCATTTAGCTATGTATTCAACAATATCCTTCTTCATCCCTGACCAATAATATTGGCTCTTGACTGCTGAAACTGTTTTCTGATATCTTGGATGTCCTGCATAAGACACATTATGCATCTCTTTTAAAATCACACTCCTCAATTCCAGAGAATTTGGTACATAGACTATGTTTCTGTACTGAAGGATTCCATCAATTCCCAATTCATAATCCTCAATCTTCCGCTGCATTTTACCTTGCTGCGATTTTGTTACCAATTCCATGTACTGCAAATCTAAATTTGCATCTTCATAAATTCTTCCTTTAAGATCCATCGGATACATGTTAATGGTTGTAGCATGTAGTTCATGCACTCTCCTGCTGAGTGTGTCAACCACTTTTTTCTCCTTTCCTTTGATATGCTTGATATCAAAGTCTGAAATATTTGTTTGATCAGCCTAACATTCAAAGTAGGCTGATCAAACAAATATTTCAGACCGTTATGGTCTGTCCTTAGCTCAAACTTTCTTCCCATGAGGTAGTGCCTCCACTTCTTCAAAGCGTGCACTATGGATGCCAATTCCAAATCATGAGTGGCATAGAGTCTTTCATGCTCTTTCAACTTCATTGATTCATAACATATAACAAATCCATTTTGACTGAGGACTCCACCCAGACCTTCTTTACATGCATCTGTGCATACAATGAAGTCTTCATTCGGATCTGTGATCTTCATTATTGGAACATTGGTTAACAGTTGCTTCAATCGCTGGAAACTCTTTTTACATTCTTTTTTCCATTGAAATTTCTTCCCTTTCCTTTGCAAGGAAGTGATGGGGTGAATTATTCTCGAAAACTCTGCAATGAACCTTCTGTAGTAACCAGCGAGACCCATGAAGGATCTGACTTCCGTCACATTCTTAGGTGTTGTCCACCCTTTAATGGCCTCAATATTTTCAGGGTCCATTGTTATCCCTTCTTCAGATATGATATGCCCCAAATAATGAATTTTGTTTTGATAAAACGAGCACTTGTTCAATTTGGCATGCAATTGATGCTCCCTTAGCACTTGAAACACCATCCTCAAATGGCGCTCATGTTTTTCCTCTGACTTGGAATATACAAGTATGTCAACCAAAAAGACAATCACAAACTTGTCTAAATATCCCTGGAAAACACTATTCATTAAGTACATAAAAACAACTAGTGCATTTGACAACCCAAATGGCACCACTGTGAACTCATAATGACCATACCTTGTCCTGAAGGCGGTCTTGCTGATATCTTCCTCTTTAATCCTTTTACCTCATGATATCCTGACCTGAGATCTATTTTTGAAAATATATTTGAATCATTCAATTGATCAAAGAGATCATCAATCCTTGGCAGATGATACTTGTTCTTTATAGTTACTTTACTCAACTATCTAAAATCGATGCACAATATCAATGTCCCATGTTTCTTCTTCACAAACAAGATTGGGGCACCCCAAGATGACACACTTGGGCGTATATACCCCTTCTTCAGAAGTTCTTTAAGCTGCACTTGCAACTCCTTCAGCTTTGGTGTACTCATTCGGTAAAGAGTCTTTGATACTGAAGCTACTTTAGGCATCAAATTAATAGAGAAATCAATATCTCTCTTTGGATGTAGTCCTGGTACCTCCTTGAACACATCTTCAAAATCTTCCAGGATTGCATGATCTTCCAAATTTGACACCTTATCCTTAGATGCTTCCTCCATATGGGCTGCAAATATTTGACAACCTTCCCTATAGCACTTCTTCAGCTGCATTGCTAAGATTTCCCGTACAGGAATTGCCCTAGGAATTCCTTGGACTATTCTATGATTTCCTTCATCATCTAGGCAAGTGAATGCCTTGTTACGACATTCTAGTATGGCATGGTGTTGGTCCAACCAATCCATACCAATCAGGCAGTCATATGATCCCAAAGGCAAGATGTTCAAATTTGTCTTGGTACTCAGTCCATTCATTCCCACTGGACATGATTTAACCAACTCAACAACCTTTCTCTTGGCTCCTATAGCCAACTGCACCAACCAAGATTTCACATGCTTACTTCTTGGTAATTGCAACCTTTCCACTACCTTGGGATCTATATAACTATGACTAGCCCCTAAATCAATTAAAATAGTAAAGGTGTGGTTATTGATCATACCTTCAACTTCAATCATGTGTGATTGAAACTCAACTTGCTTGTTGTCCAGGGCTGCATAGATCCTTGGTATTCTACTGCCCATGTCCTCCACTGTTTTTGCTTGCTGAACATCGTGGACAACTCTCACTTTGTCACTTCTGTGAGGGAAATCTCTATACTTGTGATCCCTTTTACAACCCCAAAATTGCATAGGTGGATGTCTTGGCCTTTGTCCACCTACTTCAACCATCCTGGGCTCTCTAAACACTGGTTGTCTTTGAGGATTATTCCTGAAAAAAAGGTGGTTTGTTCCCCTTCTCCTCTGTTTCCTCTTAAACTTCTTCTCGTCTTCCCAAGCTCTTTAGAAAGTAGACTTTCCTTTATGCTGATCATATAAGCATTTCACTCTCCTTATGGTTTCTTCCATAGTTTTAGGATCATCATATTGGATCTTGTCACTAAGGAAAGCTGGCAGTCCACTCAAATATCTTTGGATTTTGACAATCTCATCTTTGATGAAAGGGGCATACTTCAATAGCTCTAGGAATCTTCTTTCATATTCATCTATAGTCATGCTGCCCAATTTGAGTTCAAGGAACTCTTTCATCTTTCTATCATAATATCTCTTAGTTAAGTATTTCTTTTCATAGTGTTTCTTGAATTCCCTCCAGGTAACTTTCTTCTCTTTGATATGTTCTACTTGCACAAGATGGTCCCACCACATGGATGCTTTTCCTTTCAGTTGATACATTGGAATTCTTCCTTTTGCATGAGAAGAGTAATTCTGCAGTTGAAAATATTTCCTCATGCCAAGAAGCCATGTCTCAGCATCTTCCTCCTTTTGGTGCTCTCCATCAAATGTAGGAGGTGTAGGAGGTTTAATCTTGTTCATTTCACCCTTCAATTCATCCACTCCAGATCTCCTATGATTTCTGGTAGGAGACGGACTTGAACTACCGTGTGCCCTCCTCTTGGAGTGCCCTTGGGAGTGATGATGGTGTCTGCCAACACTCCTTGATTTTCTCTTCTCATCAGGGGACCTGTGACTTCCTGATTTACTGGAGTCACTCTCCTTATCCAATTTCTTTTCTATTCTTTCCAAGCTTTGCATCAACTTTATGTTGAATTCTCCCTATTGTTCCATGGCTTTCATGAGCTTTTTGTTATCTGCTTGATGAGTCTGGAATCTTTATGCAAATTTTCAATGATTTTCATCATGTTCCTTCCTTATCTATCTCTTCTTCATGCCCATTGGAGTTCGATCATTCAACTTCTATATGGACATCCATTCCTCTAACTTCATTTTCCTAACTGTAAGCACCCTGTGCCTTCCTCATTTCTCTGCACTAAGATGCAATTTGGTTCGATTCTGACAATCATTAACTCTGCAAAATGTGCAGTCAACCGAAATTTTGTCAGCCTATCAGACTTTAATAATTTTCTAGAATAAACCAATATGATTCAACAAAACAATATCAAATTCCATTTTCTGCAGGTCTTAGCCGATCAAGAACCCCTCGGCTTCAATCTCTAAGAATAGTTTTGTTCTGCAACAAATTTTGGGTGTTAATCCCTTTTCTTCAGCCCTTGGTTCGCATGTGACCATCGCTGTGACCCAACACTTATGATTTGGGTGCTTATCTGGAGCTCTAAAACTTCGAGCTCCGGGCTTAAGAGATTTCCCTTTTTCCACGCGTCCCAACATCGCAGAACAACAAATTGTGGAACACGTGAAGAACGACAGATCTACGGTCCACCTTCCTTCATGAACCATTTCCTCCGGAGTGTCAAGTCTCCGGACTTCACGATCTGGCACCACGCATCCACTGGGGCCCACGGTTTCCGTGCTCAAACTAATAAATGTCGAAAACATCACATCAACTTTAGTATTTTTCAAATTGCGGGGACATGGGTTGGCGGTTTTGGAGTAACCCGCCGATCGTTCTGCAATTGTCCCCACGCTGACACATACCCATCTAGAAAACCGTGGTTTGGATTGCGAGACCACCTTGTAGAATTATCTGTCGCACAACTTTGATCTCTGCAATGTCTCCCGACCCTCGATCTTGATAGATCGTGACCAAAGTTAATGCGAACTCAATCCAGCTAACTTCTTCGTCACACTTAACTACCTTGTGCCACCACCAAGAGCACCACTTGACAGAACACACGAAGTTGACACATGGTCTAAACAGGCGGGTGACATACGCCACGTCCTGACTGCATTTCCATCTTACCAAGGTTCTTAACTCATTGACACGTGGCACACATCCCATGTGTCCATGTCATCCCTAGTGACGTCAGCAAGCCACGTCACTCTGGGACTTCGGGCTTCGAGATATTTCACCTTCGCACACCCCATTTCTCCCAAACGCCGAACTCTCGAACAAGCCGATCTTCTGACATGCATCTCTTGCGACGAACGGTACAAATTAACTCTGTACTTCGGGACTTCGAGAGTTTGCGCATCAGCACACTCCATTTCTCTCGAATGTCATATTCCTAAACAAGCTAACTTGCCGACACGTGTTCCTTGCTTGGATCGACGGACAGGAAATACACGAAGTTCACTCTGTCTTGTCTACACATAACTGAGAGCTATGACCTCAGCTTAACATTTGGGTGCTTATCTCACTTTGCAAGATCAAGAGTCATGTTTTAATGAACCGTGAAAATCAATGGCCAGGAATGATTGCAAGAACTCAACTTGCTCACGCTTTAATTTCCATCCCGATCTTCGCAATGCGAAGATGCTCGTTCGTAGTGGGATCGATATCCACCGTTGATCTATTGATCGAGCAAGATCAACAATCCTCAGGGATTGCGGGGTCTCAACTTACTCTTGCTTTAATTTCCTTCCCGATATCCACAATCGCTCCCCACCGTCGATCTCCCCTCAATGAGATCTGATGGTCGTGATTTAATCTTCGCTCGATTTGACGACTCAACTTCAAACCTTGCGGTTCCAAACTCCCGATTACTGCAGTCTCTTTTCTCTGGTATCTTTCTTGAACCGCTATACCTCCTGAGCTTCCAAACACAGCCAAAGTGTTCTCTTGGCACTCTGGAATGCTCTGAATTCAAATTTTGTCTTTATCAACAACAATTTGCTCCAATCTTTTGATTCCAGAGCCATGGTTTCACTTCTGTCCATTTCGACAACAATTCTTTTCTGAAACTTTTGCTTCAACTTCCACTAACATGGCCCATCCAGGCTTAGTGTTGAAACCATGGCTCTGATACCAATTTGTAACATCCCCAGCCACCAACAGGTCGGGCAACGTCACTTCGGAACGTCTCTCTTAGCTCTGATACCAATTTGTAACGTCCCTAGCCACCAAACAACAAAGCAATGTCACTGTAGAATTTCACTGTAATACCATTTTGTGGCAGCCCTGGCCACCCAAGACGGGCCATGTAACACCACCAATAGACTGCTAAGCTCTGATAGCAGGTTAATTGTTCATCCCAGAGTACATATATATTACATGCATTTCTAATGACATAAAAGGCAATAAAATATACTACTACCATACTAACCCATGCGAAATTGACCGTAAATCACACATGCAACGAAAGTGCATGATAACATTGTAAGAATCACAGACATGCACAATAGACATCATTAAACACATAATTGATACTTATCTTTGTATTGTGAAGACCATCAATTGCATGCAAACCTTCCATGAACCTCCCAACCTTAGACCACACTGCTCATCACTCTCAGCAGTGGGTCATCCCTGAGCTGGGACTAAACTCCACCAGGCAAGGGATTCATAGGTTTGGCAAGGCTAACGAGAATGTCACACAGTTCAACAGGAAGGATTCTCTCATGAGCCACTTACGCCCACTGCTCACAAAGTTTCATTCTCCACATGCCTATCCCACCCCAGGAGTATACACCTTCACTATCACACAGTTCATCGGTTGCTCCACCTCCCTTCCGAGGTTTCAACAACAGGCTGGACAAGAACTCTCAGGGCTTTGTAGTTGTTATTGGACTCCCTCCAGGAGAATCCACTTTCTCAGCACACGCTTTCACCTGGAGAGAGTTTCTCACATGTCTGACAACCTGCCTCTTCAATCTACGGGCCTTACAACTCGCCTTTGCAAACCACAGGCCTGACAATATGTTTCTTCTATCCAACTCCTAAGACAGACGGGCAAGGGTGGAGGCAACAACAGAACTCGGGTAAGGCAAAGTACGACTCAATAAAATACCAGTGTGTGCAAGTTACAGAGGTTTACGATGGCCACGAATTCAACAATGGTGGAAATGGCTCGCTGCGTGCTTTCTCGGTGCGTGAGTGAACTTGTCAAGATAAAGGTGGTCGACTGGTCAAAGAGTGGTGAGAATGGTGAGAGCGTGAGAGCCAAATGTGTGTCCCTGAACCTCCGTGAGTCCCCCCCCAAACAACAAGAATTCCCACTTAAAACTGCATGTGCTTGAGCTGACACCTGTCACTCATGAAGCTCGTTCCTTTCCATTTGGAAGTCATTCCCTCTTCCCAAAGGAACTTAGGATATAATCATATCCTTATATGAACATTTAGAATAATAATAAATTATTCTTGGACTTAAGCTCTTAAGCTTAGTCCATATTTCTAGCCTCTCAACCCCCTTTCCCTTACCCAACCTAGTGGAGCTTAGTCCCCCATACGCTTTCTTCGTGGTCAGTCTACACACAACGATGTTTTTATATTAACAATACGAATATTTACATGTACAAAACAAGCTCTTGACCTTTAACACCTAGGCTCACCATCCTAGTAAACACTTAAGCCTATCAACTTATAATTGCTTGGCTCACTAACCTACAAAACATGTTACAATTCATAAATACAATTGGAGCTCGTCCTTGGGGATATTACAATCATGCAGTGAATCATTCATGCTATGGGTTAATAGACAATAATAATAATAAACATCTGATATAATTTGATTTATATAAAAGTTTATTTTTAATTTTTTTATAAAAGATTATATTAGGTCATCATGTGCTAACATCAATGTTACAAATGGACATTACAATCTTTTTAATAGTGAACTGTTGATTAGTTCTCTTGATGAATTGATTTGATCTCTCCATTTTTATTATTTTCATAAAAAAAATCAGCAATATAAGCACTTCAGTATCATTAGAAAATACCACTCAAGCTTGTTAATGAGATGAAGGGTCAGGAACAACCAAACTTGCGGCAGAGAAGCTTAACCATTATTTAAAGCAATAAAATTATAAAGCCATATTAGATCAACAACTCTAAATGCCACACACACCATGTCAAGCTTATAAGTAAATATTAAAAGAAATAAAAAACAGCTTGGCTTATGAGTAAATATTAAAAACAAATAAAAACAGCTTCACATGAAATATTAGATCCAATTTTTGTCACTTCTCTCAGCTACAAATATGTAGAAGTTGCGATACAAGAAAAATATCACATTATTGAATGCTAGGCATATTCATATCTTTTTGTGTATATGTGGTTAAAAGTTGGATATGCCCATGCGCATCATAAAACTCTTTCTAAAACTATAAAAGCTCCTCTCAAATATCACATTATTGAATGCTAGGCATATTCATATCTTTTTGTGTATATGTGGTTAAAAGTTCGATATGCCCTTGTGCATCATAAAACTCTTTCTAAAACTATAAAAACTCCTCTCTTCTCTCTGAGAATATCTAGTAAAAAATTCTCAATCCCCTGGATTAAAAATAAGCTGACCAAACTTATGAAGACTCGACCCACCTAGAAAAAGTAACTATTTTATTGGCCAAGACTCTTGTGCCAGGAAATCATGTTTTTCGAACTCTGCTGTTTATCCCAAGAAAAGCAAATGTTCTAAAGCATGTACATCTTACAGGCGCGATCCGAAATTTTTAGCAGCAACTGGTGCACTCTGCATTGTGGCAATTGACAGTGAACATGAGTGAATCAAATGAAATAAGTCACAGCAGAAAGAAGAATAGAATACAATCTTTAAACGTCCTCTCAGGTCAACTAGCGTATGGGACGGAGTAGCTTATACATCTCATGCAACATTTTCATTGAAAAAAACAGAACCGCGAGGAATAGGAGAGAGAGTGTCAAACTAAACGAACCAGGGGAATGCCTCTTGCAGCTCGTTCTTCCAAATAAGCACATGGTTTGAAAAGTCCACCATAGGATTCATACCACTTCTTAAGACTAGAGTATATATGCCCTGCACCAACAGAATCCGCCCAAAACACTATCCCGCCTCTGCAACAACCAAATCAATACGAATGGTAATTAGACAGACAAACTGTTAAAGATGAATGGTGAACTAAATAAAGGATGATGTTAAAACCAATACGTTACCGGGATGATTTACATACCGGTATGAAGGGAAACCCATCCCTAGGACAACTGAAACATCAAGATCTGATGCTTTACTCGCAATCCCTTCATCAAGGACCCGGCATGCCTCATTCACAACTGGGAAGAATATCATCTCCAATATTTCCCGGTCAGTGACAACAACAGCCTGTCCCCACCAACAAAAATCAAAAGTTAGAAGGTAGAAAAGCCACTCACTGTGAGGCTTTTTTTTGCCCCACCCCTCCGCCTAGTCATGCCAGTAAGTGGTCACAAATTAATCTTGTCAAAAACAATATAAGATATTAGAATAAAGGTAAACATATGCAATCCTTTAATGTATTTTCTACATACAACCTATAAATTCCACTAATATCCAGCAATGCGTGCGCCGATGTAATTTGGTACCATCATAAGGAATCACAAATAATCTCATCGAAAACAATACAAGAATAAAGGTAAATAGGTGCAATCACTTAATGTATTATCTACATACTACCTATCAGTTCCACTATATCCAGCAATGTATTGGCCGATGTAATTTGGTACCATCATAAGGAATAAAAGAAAACGATGGAAGCAAAGAAATACCAATGGATAAATAAAAAACCTACCTTTCCACCAGGCATTATTTTAGTAATCTTTATTGATTGTTCAATGATCTCTTTGACCTCAGGTGCTGGACGAGCTCTCCTCTTCTCATCATATACATAGTAGCCCTTACCATTCTTTTCCCCTGCCAAGTAAATAAACATTTTAAAACAGCGACCAAAGCAGGAGAGTGCACAATCTCAGAAGCAAAACTACAAATATATTCGCATACAAGGAAAACTGGCAAATTAGAAAATTAAAATGCACAATGATGCCAACATAAATTTATCCATAAAATTGCAATTTACCAGCTCGTTTATTTTCTATCATAAGTTGTGTTAGTGGTGAAGTGAAGGTCCTATCTGCAAAGGCTGTAACAAATTGCTTGCCAACCTCAAGAGATACTTCATATCCAACTAGATCTTGCAATCTGCAGGTAATAAAAAAATTCCTTATCACTCTGCCGTGGAAGTAACAAGTTGCTTTATATGGTTAAAATATCCAGGTCATTTTTTCTCACTGACATACATTTCTTACTTTGCCACGTATTTCTTACTCTAGATATGCACATAGGCACATATTTGATCTCAGAAGATACCTGAATGGACCCATTGGCATTCCAAAACTTGTTATAACTTTGTCGATTCTGTAAATATCTACACCAAGATTTGCCAACATATGCGCTGCTTGAGTGTATGGGAAGAACATTCGATTGACAGCAAAGCCGGTGCAATTTCCCACCACTACAGGGACTTTCTTTATATTCTTTCCAACATTTATAAGGTCAATGATAATCTGAGGTGAGGTTTTCTCTGTTCGAACAATTTCAAGGAGTGGCATCACGTGCGCCGGACTGATTAAAAAATGGTAAGTTAGAATACTAAAAATTAGATTGCAGGCACTTATTTGAAACAATAAGTAGAAATGATCAGGCAACTCAGGTTTTAGTGGGATACGCATCCATAAAAAATAGATATTTAGGAACAGTATCATAACAATCACCTGAAAAAATGCGCCCCTATTATACGGTCTTGAACATGTGTTTTTGCACCAATGAGATTGAGATCAATCGTAGATGTATTAGTGGCCAAGATGCAGTGTGCAGGACAAATCTTTTCCAAGTCACTAAATATTTCTTGCTTCAAAGAAATTTTCTCTAATACAGCCTTCCAGAGAATAAAAGAACTTATCAGAAATTTCCCTTCCAAACAGGTAGGCATATACAAATATTCTATACATGTATAAAATATAATGCAATAAAACATTTAGTAGCATGCACTAACCTCTATCACCATATCTACATGACTAAATTCTGCATAATCTACAACTATAGAATAAAATAGTGCTGAGATTTGTGTACCTTGGGAAGTGGTGCCCTTGTGTTTGTGAGCTTCTAAACACAAGTGGGAAGTACTATGTACTATGTGCCTTGTACTTTATGTCTAATTTCACTTTGACTTAGGAGATTTAAGTCAAAAGTGAAATTTGG
>JZKD02S0584261.1:150912-175606 GCA_000966675.3 Picea glauca
AGACTACCGTATTAATACGCCCTCGAGACGGCTCACTATCCAGTCATAGGAGTTAATAGCTCAGAGACCTCTGGAGACCTTCCAGCCGGGATTTCAAATCTGGTGAACCTTATAAAGAATACAAAAGAGGATTTGATAGCATACATTTTAGAAATCCGGCACGAGAGAGAGAGTGGTTCTCGTAGGTTATGATGTTTCGGTGTTTCGGCACCAGGGGTATCCAAGTGCGAGTCCTCACGTACTTGCAAGTCCCGAAACCCCGATTTGTGAGATCTCGAAATGGCAGTGTGGGGTTAAGTCTCGATTAACAGACGAAATCCTTTCGGAGGATCCAAGGTTTGTAATGAACGTTAGATTTGAGGAAGAGACATAGACATTAATGCCATGACCCCTTTTACCTCTGCATGAAATGAAGAAATTGGGACTGTAGACCCCAATGATCCATGTAAGTACCTAGACCGTCCATCTATAGAGTACACATGGCTGCTGGTAAGCGCTTCGGCATTTCGGCACCCAGGAGACCAAAGGGCAAGGACCTTTGTCTTCACGAGTCACTAAATCCCAATCACCGAAACCCCGATATGGCGTGAGGTGTGAATGAGGTTAAGGAAAGTCAGAATTTGATCGTGACCATTGATCATCCCGAAAAGTTCACGACCATTGGTCTTGGCTGAAGGTTGTCTCCGTTCATCGGAGGGACACATGGTTGTCGATCGACGTTTCGGCATCTGGGAAACCAGAGGGCCATAAAACCTTTCCCCCGAAAATATTGAAATCCCAATACGCTCTGTAGTGGAGAGGAGAAGTCCAGAAAGAATCTGGACTATCCATTAGAGGAGACGCGTGGTGAGCTGTCAGAGTTTCGAGAAAAGTCCTGAAATCCCATGGACCGTTAGGTCCACACTCATAAGAGTCGTCGATCTCTTACATGAATTCCCATAACGGAAATTCATAGATTTGAATAACAAGGAGTCTTGGAGTCATTACATTTCAAACTCCTAAGTATCGAGACCCCGAAAGGATCCATACCGTTGGATCAAGGGAGGCTTACGACCGTCGATCTCCCTTTGGAGGGAAACTTTGGAGACTTCAGAATTATCAGGAATTTGAATAGGGAAAGGTAGAATTCATTCATCGCAATTCCCTGAATCGCGAAAAGCCGATAAGCGCTTGGCTAGCTTAAGCACGTGGACATGGAATAGGTTCATGTGGATAAGACCCCAAGCGGGAAACTTGCCACTCGCTAGCCCTATCGGGGTTCGATGTTTCACTGTTTCGAGCTTCGGGGTTTGCAGAGTTGAAAGACTTGACTCGCTTATATCGTTGAGTCGCGAAATGCGAAAGGGGCACCTAGTTGTTGGCCTGTGGCCATAACCACAGATCATATGAGTGCGGATAAGGGGATGACAGGGTCTGTATCAGGCCCCGTAGGGATTCGGGAAACTATGTCCCTCTGAGAAAAGAACAAAAAGGACAAAAAATTATTATGCCACAGCGGGTACATGACACACGATTGCATGGCATACCCAATACAATTGTGTCTGATAAAGACCCAAAATTTACCTCAAAGTTTTGGAGAGGGTTATTCAAGGGGTTCAGAACGAACCTGAATTTCAGCACAACCTATCATCTTGAGTCTGATGGGAAAACATAAAGGGAGAACCAAGTGATAGAAGACATGTTGAGGGTGTATGTGATGGACAAACCATGTAAATGGGAGGATTATATACACTTGGTATAATTTCTTACAACGATGGGTATCAAACATCACTGAAGATGAGTCCGTTTGAAGCACTTTATGGCAGAAAGTACAACACACTAATAGGTTGGGACAACCCAACTGATAGACCAATAATTGGGCCAGAGTTGCTCAAAGAAATGGAAGAGAAAATGTTGAAGATTAAGAAGAATTTGAAGGATGCCCAAGAAAGGCAGAAAAGTTATGCTGATAAGAACAGAACCCACAGGGATTTTAAAGTGGGTGATCATTTTTTCTTGAAAGTAAAAGCCAACAGAAGTTCCCCGAAACTAGAAAATTGTTCCAAGTTGGTAGCCAGATATTGTGGACCATTTGAAATCCTAGAAAGGATTGGACTAGTGGCTTATATGCTTGCAATGCCTGCATCCATGACTGTTCATAATGTATTTCATATTTCATTGCTCAAGAAGTATATACCTTATCCTAATCATGTGATTGATTGGAATGTGATTCAGGTGGAGAAAGAAGGCGCCTTGCAAGTGCATCCGGTGCACATATTGGACCGGAAGAGAAAGCAGCTCAGGAATCGATCCATAGGGCTTGTAAAGGTCCAATGGACCTGGTACGGTCCTAAGGACATGACATGGGAGCATGAGGATGCTATGTGGGTAGAATACCCACATTTTTTTGAAGATTTTGAAAATCTTGACGATGTTGTGTAAATAAGTTGCATTGAGGACAATGCAAAAATAAGGGGAGGGGATTGTAATATCCCCAAGGATGATCCCCAGTTGTATTTATGAACTGTAACATGTTTTGTATGTTGGTGAGCCAACAAATTATAAGTTGATAGGATTAAGTGTTTATTAGGCCGGTGAGCCTAGGTGTTAAAGGCCATGAGCCTGTTTTGGACATGTAAATATTCATATTATTAATATAAAAACATCGTTGTGTGTAGACCGACCATGAAGAAAGAGTGTGGGGGACTAAGCTCCACTAGGTTGGGTAAGGGAGAAAGGGATGAGAGGCTGGAAATAGGGAGTAAGCTTAAGAGCTTAAGTCCAAGAATAATTTATTATTATTATAAATGTTGATAGAAGGATATGATTATATCCTAAGTTCCTTTGGGAAGAGGGAATGACTTCCAAATGGAGAGGAACGAGCTTCATGAGCGACAGGTGTCAACTCAGGCACATGCAATTTTAAGTGGGAATTCTTGTTGTTTGTGGGGGGACTCACAAAGGTTCAGGGACACACAGTTGGCTCTCATGCTCTCACAATTCTCTCCATTCTCTGACCAGTCGACCACATTTATCCTAACAAGTTCACTCACACACCGAGAAAGCACGCAGCCAACCATTTCCGCCATTGTTGACCCGTGGCCATCGTGAACCTTTGTAACTTGCACATAATGGTATTTTGTTGAGCCGTACTCTGCCTTACCTGAGTTCTGTTGTTGCCTCCACCCTTGCCCATTTGTCTTAGGAGATGGATAGAAGAAACAGGTTGTCAGGCCCGTGGTTTGCAAAGGCGGGTTGTTAGGGCCGTAGATTGAAGAGGCGGGTTTTTAGGGCTATGAGAAACTCTCTCCAGGTGAGAGAGTGTGCTAAGGAAGTGAATTCTCCTGGAGGGAGTCCAGTTACAGCTATAGAGCTCTGAGAGTTCCTATCCGACCTGTTGTTGAAGCCTCGGAAGGGAGGTGGCGCAGTTGATGAACTGTGTGACAGTGAAGGTGTATACTCCTGGGGTGGGACAGGCATGTGGGGAATGAGAGTTTGTAAGCAGTGGGCATAAGTGGCTCCTGAGAGAATCCTTCCTATTTAACTGTGCGACATTCCTGTTAGCCTTGCCAAGCCTAGGAATCCCTTTCCCGATGGAGTTTAGTCCCAACTCGGGGGTGACCCACTGCTGAGAGTGATGAGCAGTGTGGTCTAAGGTTGGGAGGTTCATGGAAGGTCTGCACACAGTCGATGGTCTTCACAATCCAAATACAAGTATCAATTATGTGTTTAATGATGTCTGTTATGCATGTTTGTGATTCTTACAATGTTATCATGTGCGTTTGTTGCATGTATGATTTATGGTCGATTTCGCATGAGTGAGTATGGTAGTAGTGTATTTTATTTCCTTTTATTTCATTAGAAATGAATGTGATATATATGTACTCAGGCTTCCTTGTGCACCTCTAGCAGATTGGACGCGACAATGTCTTGCGATGCTTTGTATAAATGCCACAGGAACCCGTCCAATCCAAGAGACCTGTCATCAACCATTTCCATTAGAGATACTGTCATCCTATCAAGAGTCAGTCCCTGCTCGCACACCCTTGTTTGTTCCTTAGAGAGGTGTTGCGTCACTACGTCTAGATTTGCATGGCCACTTTACGCTCCTCAGTTTGACCTTGTGATTGAAAAACCATTTTATAATCAACAATTAACCTGCGATCAGAGCTTAGCATTCTGTTGGTGGTGTTACATGGCCTGACCTGGGTGGTCGGGGCTGCCACAAAATGGTATTATAGTGAAATTATGCAGTGACGTTGCCTTGCTGTTTGGTAGCTGGGGACGTTACAAATTGGTATCGGAGTTAAGAGAGACGTTCTGAAGTGACATTGCCTGGCCTATTGGTGGCTGGAGACATTGCAATGATACTAAGTGTTACAACAAAATATAACACCCTTATATGATGTAATGTCTATAATCTTAGACACTTTTTTTTATTGTTGTCTATTAACCCATAGAATTAATCATGAGTTGCATGATACCAAGTGTTACAACAAAAATTAGCACTCTTATATGATGTAATATATGGAATCTTAGACATCTTTTTTTATTGTTGTCTATTAACCCATAGCATTAATGAAGATTTGCATGATATGAAGTGTTACAACAAAATCTAGCACCCTCAGATGATGTAATGTATCAAGCATCAAGGGGCTAGTTTTGAGCAACTTAGAGAGGCTATCCACTATCACCTTAGTTGTTTTTCCTATCTCTTTTGGTTGGCTTTTCTCCAACTCAAGTGGGGCTTCCCAAAAGATAGGATTGTGAAGACTATGGAGTGAAACTCTAGGTGATTCTTGAAGAGTAAGCCTTAAAAAACATGTGGTTATAGAAATGTTGAAAATATGAATGGTGTGAGAACAACAAGGAAATGTAAAATCCCAAGACTAGTGCATGCCAAATCTTGGGAAAAATGGAGTAAAAAAGGCACGAATATAAGAGGGTTAATGCATAGATGTGTGAGGCAAAGAAGGACTTCTATGCATACCACAAATCAGCCTTAGCTTGCTGAAAATTGATGCATAAAATTATCCTTGGAGAGCTAGGAATGTTACTCTAAAACAAATCCCCGAAAGTGATGTTACATTGGTTCAAGAAACAACCTAGTTTGTTAGATGCAAGTTTAATATAACAATAATAAACATAAGGGTGATTTAATCTTCACATTACGTTATCTAAATGATAAATGTCCCATTACAAGACTTTCATGACTAGTTACAAGGTTTTCCTACAAAAATAAACATGTAAAAGAATTGCAAAAAAAATAATCTCACTTAAAATAGATGCAATACCTCAATTTTCCATTAAGCTTGAAAAAGTGGTGTACAATTTAGATCAAGGGGAGAGCTCTTTAATCCCCAAATTCTCAACAACCATTACAATGGAGAGAGTTCCTCTTTATAGAGAAAGCATTTTCTCTCATAGAATAAAAATCAGTATCCTTCTAACTAACTCCATGACAAGTCAAACAAATAGTAAAATATTGGAGTGGTTACATCTATCCTCAATTCACGGCTGACCATATCACAACATGTGGACACAACCCTCTCAATGACAACTCGCCCCCCTTCAATAATAGAGAAAATTTACATCAAAATTCTCCAAGAGAAGGTGTACAACTAAAAATAGGCGTGAGAACTAGGTCAACATGCAAGATGTCCACATGAAATTCGCCCTCCACAATGGATGCATGCAAAATATAATAAAATAATGTTAAACATAGGAGGATGTGTTCAAGGGTCCACCACCTAGACGAGCTCACAAAGTGTTCCCTTCGAGATGCATGAAAGATAAAGCAATACAATATTCCTCCTAAGATGATGTTCCATAACCAACATCCAAAAATAGCAAGTGGTCCTAAAGATGTATGTAACCAATCCACATGTGAATCCCAAGTCAACCAACTCCATGAATGAATTTGCAAGATGCCAATTAGATGGAGTGCCCCATAAGAAATGAAGTAGTAGAAACCCCAAATAGCAAGTGGGCCATCTCCACAAGACAAATCCAAGGATATAAGTGAAAATTAAGGTTTTGACCATGCCAAAACTCCATGAAATAATAAACTATATATTTCCAAGAGTGACAAGAAATGTCTCTAGAAGTGTGCTCTCCAAGGATATGTTCAAAAATAGTAATAGGAGAACACATGTGGCCCTCCAAGAAATCCCTCCATGACCATCTCAAATAAGATATATATGTGCCAAGTCAAAGAGGTGAGAGCACTCCCCAATGAAGGTCAAAATATGTTAGGTGTCACTGAAATATTCAGACCATAAAGATTAGAGAGAACCTAGGAGAGATGTGTATTTCCATGTAACTATCTCAACCACCCAAAAATAATAAAATACTCTCAAATGAAGTGTGCCCTAGGAAAATGTGTCAAGGTAGTTAGAACTCATCAATACGATACTCTTCCATATTCCATGTCATAAATATGTCCAAACAACCCAAGAGAGCACCCTAGAGAAGTGTACCAACCTCTCCAAGAAACAAATAAAATATTGTATTCCTTGGAAGATATTATGTCCAGGAAGGGGGGCTCACCACTAAAAAGTCTCAACCAAGTCCAACTAACCCCTTCAAGTGTGAAAATGAAGCCAATGGAGTTGGATGCCCAAGCTATTAACCTTAATATAAATAAATTATATTTATTTAACCATTGAATTGTTAAATCAATGTAACAACCCCATTTTCAAACCCCAAACTAGCGATGTATATTGCAGATGTAGTACATAGACGAAAGCCAAGTGAGAGCCAAGTGATGTCTATTGTAAATGTAGTAAGTGGCCGAGAGCCAAAGAAATGTAATATGTAAAAATGTAAATTGAATATAATGAATAAAATGTATCGCCAGCTACAAATGGACATAGACGAAGATTTGGGGGCTAAGTATCCACAAGAGAGGGAAGGGGTCCAACGGGGGAGAATTTACCCATGTCTATTAAACCAAAACCCATTTCTTATTACCTTCTAAATTATCTTTACCATGAATCTTCTATTAGTTGTTGAGTGTTCTAAAGCCTAATCATTGAATTCATGTAAGAGAGTGGGTGTGAGAGTCACATCCCATAGTTATTGAGAGCATGAGGACTGAGTACAATCATCTTGGGGAAGAGTGCAAGCCAATCAAGCAAGAGAAAGAAGGGGAATTTGTATGGGTAGAAGACCAGAATTATGCATTCATGTTTTTGCAAAGAATTGTTTTTACATGGAGTTTTCTACCCAACAATGGAGTTTTGAGTGTTGAATATCGAAGACAATTGTTGTGGGCATGTTTGGTTATTGTTTGGAGATGTCTCGTGGAGAAAGAGGTTGTGTTCCTAGGAGTGAAGTGTTGCTCTAAATTCATCCAAAGAAATATGTGTTTTTTTGTTGGGAGAATTCGTGTTGCAACTATAGAATTCTTGAGGTCCCAACAAGTAGATTTTATGTCCAACTTGTGCTAGAAGACCCGGAGGGGAGTGGAAAGGCACGAGTCATTGTGAGAAGTGACATAGGATTCCATACCTTGGGTTGTGCAGGTCGAGGGGAAAGAGAGTTGGTGGACTGGAATTAGTTGTGAGAATTGATTGTTGAGAGGGGAACAATAGACAGCCTTAGGGACCACCATCTCTTGTGGATTCATGGCCCTAGCTCGAGGGTGTCTTGTTGTTGAGAACTGAGACAACAAGACTATGGATGGGAGGAACATACATCCTCTATAATGGATTTCACATTTTATAAGATAAGTGTTGTTATTTGTTGTGTTTATGCATGTATAACACTGATATAGTTGTTGTGCAATTTACTTTGAAATATATTTGGTTATTATTGTTTGCTATGAGCATAATGACGCATTTAAATTCCTATTTATGTAGTTGAATGTTATTGTATGTATTTAGTTGTTGTTGAGCACATTAAGAGTAATTATATTTACGTTTTTATTGAGTATGGACAACTGAATGAACTTGAATATCATGCTATGTGTTATTTTTCACATTTGATTTAGTATCATAAATTTTTATTGGGTCGTTTTAGCAGTGACGTGACCCAATTGGGTGTTGGATACGTTATAGAGTGGTATCAAAGTCACTGGTTCAACACTAGACCTGTATGGGCCAAGAACCAAAGAGAATTGGTGAAATTCGTTATTATAGACTCTAGTCTGTGCAAATTTTGGGAAAAACAGAAATATGAGAGAAAGATCCCCATTTTCGGAGGAAAAATTCGAGTCTAAATGACTCAAGATAGTCTAAGAGAGGTTCAATGGAGTAAATCTACAGGTTGCAGAGTTGAATTTGGCTTGGAAAGGTCGAAATTCAATTTTTAATGGTTGTTGTAGCACTAGACAAATTTTAGGGAATTGATGACCAAGATCGTGTTTGATCTCGAGATCAACGGCCTAAATTAGTTGTGATAAATTTAAAAATTGACGCAAACCGCCCTGCCTCAACATGTTTTGCGCAACCTATCGGTCTAAGGATCATTCAAATTCCTCTTCTGAGCTGAAGCGGCTCTTTTGATTCCCTGTTGGAATCTTCAATCTTTGATCCACAGGTCCTTCGTGAAACTCCACCTGCACAAGCATGCAACCGACGCGAGCTTCCACCTACACACGGCCTCAACACGACCGCGACCTTTTCCCGAAATGGAAATTTCAAGTTTCGGGACTCCTTGTGTGCTGATGTCAAGAGTCCTTGACTCTTCGATCTCCTGATCTCTGAAATACCGAAACGCTGAAATGGCGCTCACATTAATTAGCCCCCTGGGCCAGATCTTAGTCCATGTGACCACTACCCATATGAACGCAGTCACCCTTCAGGTTTCCCGACGCAAAGCATTCGGTTTTATGTCCTCTTGTCTTCCGAAAATATGAACCCCGAAATGCTGAAATGTTGGCTTCCTCCAAATGTTTTTGGACTTTCGCGTTTCGGGATTTCCCGATGCAAGGTCTCCTCTGCCCCTGCTCTCTCACACTTCCGGTGTTCGAAATGCCGAAGTGACGATACAACTTTTTTTCTCCTAGCCGAGATCAATGACTGTGATCCACTCCCAGATCAACGACCCTGATATTTTCGGGATTTTCCTCCCTAAGAGCCCAGATCTCTCGTCCTCAGGATTTCCAAAATCCCGATATTCGGTATGCCAAAATGCTCCCGACAATACTCTTCTGAACGTTTTTGGGACTTCGCATTTCAGAATTTCGCAAATCCCATTGCACTAAGCCTTCGCTAACCTCTGATACTTCCGTTACTTGAAGTACTGAAGTACCCTCTCGTTTCCACGTGTCCTTTCCTTGAACGCTTCCGATCCTCTTTCGGATTTCAGGACTCCACGATCCCTGTGGCACAATTCCTCTGTTTTCTCGAATCCCCGGTATCCGAAAACCTGATGGACTCCTCGATCTCTGCCACGTGTCCTCCTAAGAAGGGACGGTCCAGATCATTTTCGAGACTTCGCCATTGATGAAGTCGAAAGACTCCCCTCCATGTTTCCCGATGTCTAAATCCCTGAAATGGGTGATCTCGCGACACTTGTCCTCCTTCCAAATGGACGGCTCAAATTTCTCTCGTTGTTTCGGGACTTTCACTGTGAAGTGCCCCGATCTCTCATCATCAAGACCTTCGAAATCCCGAACTCCCGAAATTCGAAATCCCGATATTCCTGCCCTGTCGGTACTTTCCCAAATTTCTCTGCTCTGCTCATATGTGGGCTTAACTCACATGCACCTTCTTCCAGATCCGACGACTGTCGGCGATCTGAGTGAGATCTGATGGCTCACGATCTCTCCTTCTTTGTGCGCTCTCCCGCTGCTCCCTGGACGTGGAAACTTCAACGGTCCAGATCTTCCCCTCAGCCTGATCCGACGGCAGCTATGCTCTCCTTTTTAGCATGCGCTTTCTTCCTGAACTTGGAAGAATTCCCAAATGCTAAAGGCCTATACCTTTGATTATTTTTTGCGAGCTCTACGACCCTTGATCTCGCCTGCGCACTTGAAGACAATGTCCCTCCTGAGATTTTTGGATTCTAAACTCTCTAAAGAGTTCCATGGCCTCTGTGATTTTTGCAGCTATGGCTCTGTGCATGAAAGCACTACCCCTCCTGAGCTTCTCTCCTTGGATCCTCAAAGGATTCTTCGACTTCTGCGCTCCTTGCAGAGTTTTTGCACACACGAAGGTGCTATCTCTTCTGATCTTTTCCTGTAGCTTCGACCTCTAAGGAATTTATCATTTTTCCTTCTCCCTCAGATGGAGAATCTGATGCCCTCCTGGCACTCTCTTGCTCAAGCAACTTCTTGCTGAGTCTGCAGGGTATTCAACAACCCTGTGAAGATCCTTCCTTGGACTCTTCTTTTATTCCAGAACTCAAAAGAGTTATCTCCTTCTGTTCTCTATCTACACACTGACTCAATTCTCTCCTGATAGAGTCTCCCCTCAATGCAACCTGTGCATTTACTCAATGCCCACCTGGCAGAGTTCTTGCAGAATCCCACAGTGATCATGTCTTCCACTGTGTCTTCCTCTACACAGTCTTGCCTTCAAGGTGTTCAGTAACCTTGAGGTCTTCTCCTTGAGTCAATGACTTCGAGTGGAATGCCCTCCTGGCACGTCTTTTTCCAACTTTCGCAGAATTGGAAGTGCTCTCTAAGCACTGGCTATCAGAACCCGCAGTGTTCTATCACGCCCTCTTGGCATGAAGCCTCAAAGATCCCCTAAACCTGAAATCAAACAACTCCTTAGATAGAAGAACCTATCTGTCCCTACAAATGCATACCTAACATACATTCACAACATATAATGAACACACATAGACATCCATTCAACACATAAGCACACACAAAATCATACAAGAAACTGTCTCTTTGTATTAACATGAAAATGCCTGTTTACAAGGTGTTCTAAGCACAGACTGTAACAGATTCTCGGCTCTCTCTCTCTACTCTACTGACTCAAATTCTCTATGCCCTCTGAGACTAACTCAAAACAATACCAAAACGATCTTTTACATGAGGGGTCTCTTCGAGCTCTTCCCTCCAATCCACCGACCTTATTCAATTTACATTAACTCTACATTGAATGGGTTGTCTAGTCCAGATTGGATCTAGATTGTAGCCTTACAACCATTAAAGGCTATCTACATCTAAACCCTGCGTATAGGCATGACCTTTTGGCTCTAACAACCTTACAATATTAAATGTCCTCAATTCAAATTTAAAATTTGAATATGAGAGGGTTGCGCCTCTCCTCCTCATTGAATGCGCGCTTGATGAGCTGGCTGGCTGGCTGGCACATGGCTGACTTGAGAGTGATGCTCCTGCATCAAAAATTTATAAGGATTCAACCATTTGAAAGGTCGAGTAGATCAATGACCAAGATTCAACTTTGGAAATTGGGAAAATGAGAAGATCGACGATTCAGATTTGTCGGAGAATTGAGCTGAAATTTATAAGTGTTGAAGTTCATCAGCAGAATTCGTCGATGGATGATGGTCGAATTTGGGAGTTTGGTGAAGAGTTGGATTAGGATAAAAGAAGCCTTTGATCGCTAACAATTGATGACCAGAGATCGATAGATTTCAACAAAATTTTCACACGTCCAAAAGAAATCTTCGACGGTCGATGACTGATGATCATGCGTCAACAAAGTTGGACAAAGATTGATAGATCGACGACCAAGATAATTTTGAATAGATATATCGACGGTCTGAATTCATCGGGAATTTGGTAAAAAAATTCTAAGTGTCGGAGTTCTCCAACAAAATTCACTGATCGCCGACGGTTAGGGATAGACAGAAATTGGTGAGAGTTATCATTTGATCAAGACAAATCTCTAATCATCGATGGTCGATGAACATGCATCAACCGATTTGGTAGAGTGTTTTTAAAATATTCCAAGAGAAGTGGTCAATCATCGATGAAGGAAAAGAGGATGATGACATCATCATCCATGTGTCATTTTACATCAAACAATTTGATACCTTGGGATGATGTGTCATGCCACATCAACAACTACATGTCATGTTATGTCAACATCCACATGTTGTTCCATGACAACTAAGTTGACACATTAATATGACATGTCACACCATGTCGACATCCACGCATTATACCACATCAGCAGTTTCCACGTCAGCCAACATGGATGGTTGATGGTTGAGATCGGGTCAACCGAATTGAGGAAGTGTTTTCGACAGTCAATGGGGATGATCGATGACCAATGGGATGATGGTCGGATGTCAAACAAATTAGTGAGGCGTTCCATTTTCCAATGGAAATGATCGATGGTCAATGGTCGGGTCAACAGATTTAGCATTATGTGTGAATCAATTGTCAAGGGAATGAGCCGATGGTCAGTGGTCGAGTCAGCAGGTTGGGAAAATTCTTGTGTGCGGCCAAAGGAGAATATCGATTGTCGATGGCTGATAGAGTCATATCAACAGTCCATATTTTTCTTGATTTTGAGATCGATGGTGCATATTAAAGGGAGACTATAATAGTAAAACATTCATTTTTTTAATATATTTTTTGGGTTTTTGAATATCATGAACTTATGGGGCGATTTTGAGGCCCTAAATGACGTTTTTATCCAATCAAACCCCACAGGAACATATTATACCAAGCTACACTCTATGTCTATAGTTTCAATAAAATAACTCAGAGACAACTATCTAACGAGCTATTCCAAGCACAAAATGGAGCTCGTATGAGAAAGTTAGAGCTGAAACAATTGAGGTAAAATTTCAAGACAAGTTTACTCCCAAAGGGAATAAATCCTTGCTTAGAAGTCCAATTGAGGCACCATAGTAGTATATGGAAAGTGTATGATCCATAGAAGAGAAACATGGAGTATGTTTTGGGTTATGGGTACCTGAAAATGCACAGGAAGAAAAATAAGACACCTATAACATAAATGGGTAAATTGGAAAAAACAGTCAAAACTTCTCTGAACCATAACTTCCAGCTAGGAACTCAGAATTGAGAAAACAAATAGGCATTGGAAACATTTTGAGGCGGATAAGACATCTGTCCACCAAGAATTTTGAAGTAAGTGCTAAAATTTTCTTAAAAATTAATAAATTAATTATGTAGCAGTGAGAAAGTGGAAATTGCAGCATGTGAATGTTGTAACTTTTCGCTCAAAACTCAGAATGAAGCATGGGTACATCCATTGGAGGGTTGTTTCAGAGGATAATATATTTAGGGAATCATATTTTGATTTGTCACATTGGATTATTCATAAATCGATGTGAAGAATAACTTGTAATCTAATTAATAAACATTTTTCAATATGCTTAATTCTAATAACTATTATTGCATGCACATTCTTGGAGAATTAGCGATACAAAAAAGAAAAATTTAGTTCATATATGAGAACTAGAGATATGGATGATGCATAAGGGTATTACATCCATGGAGAAGAAATCATAGGTCTTCATGTCGGCATGGTAATGTTGAGATTGAATCTAATGGGAGAAGAGAAAGGAAGGAGCCTCTAACTATGAGAAGCCTGCAAAAAGAAGTGCATAGTTATAGAGATGATAATGAAAGGACCATGTAAGCTCAAGATGAGATACTACAAACCCTAAATATATTGCAGAATCAAGTCAACAAATTTTTGGGCACAAGACAAGAAGCTAGTGTCGAGAAAGTGGAAGTGTCTAAGTCTCATGATAGGAGGTATGGTCGTGAAGGATCTAAACGGTCAAGGAGTGTTAGCAAGAATCAACATCATCATTCCCTGGGGCATACAGATAGAAGAGATTATTAAAATTCTAGGTCGGCAAGTAGCCCAAGTATGTCTCCTATTAGGCATTAGAGAAGGATACATGGGTCAAATAGCTTGCAAGGGGAGCTGAGGAAAATCAAGTCACCATAATTTGATGGAGAAAACAAGAGAGGTGAATATGCAGAAGCATGGTTGCTGGGAATGAAAAAATATTTCCAATTAAATAATTACTCATTGAATGCAGAAGCCAGTATTCCAACCTACCACCTTCAAGGAAATTCATCTATGTGGTGGAATCGAATGAAGCAAGTTAAACACCTTGATGAGAAGAGAAGCAGTTCAAGAAATATTTTCAGAAATAGTACTTGTCAGAGAAATATTATGAAAAGAAGATGCAAGAATTATTTAAACTCAAACTTGAGAACATGACCATAGGTGAATATGAGAGAAAGTTATGGGAACTTATCGTGTATGTGAGCTTCATCAGAGATGAGAAGGTAAAAATTCATAGGTTCCTGAGTCGACTGCCATCCTTCTACAAGGATAAAATTCAGTTTGATGAACCCAAGAATTTATAGGAAGCCATAAGAAAGTTCAAGTAATTGTATGAGCATAACAGAGGAAGGACAACTTTCTAAAAGCCTTCGGATGACAAGAAGAAAGGAAAGATGGATCAAAGGAAGAAATGATTCAAACCAACTTTCATAAGGAATAGATCTCAAGCATATCAGCAAGGGAAGTCATCTCAAGGTGATCAGAAAATGACATAGTTTTTGGGAAAGAGGCCAATACAAAAACCCATAAAGTGTTGGGGATGTGAAGGTGACCACATGTATAAATATTTTCCTCACCGAGTAGATAAGGTGAACACTATGAATAGCATCAAGCAAGAGGAGACACTAGAGGGTGTGGGTAAAAGCATGCCAAGGATCTATGCAACCTTGGATAATAGAAAAGTGGAGTATCGATCCCACATGATTGACGTGGAAGGTAAGATTGATAATCAACCCATAGTTATTTTGATTGATTCTGGAGCTAGTTATAGCTATATAGATCCAACTCTAGTTGAAATATTTAAATTGAAGAAATGTAAGCATGAAAAGTCTTGGTTAGTTCAACTATATACTAGAACCAAGAGAAGAATTAATGAGCTTGTTAAAGAATTCCCTATAAACATGAATGGAACTAATACTAAGGTAGATTTGAAAACCATATCGTTTGGGCCTTATGACTGCTTGATTGGTATGAATTGGATAGAAAAGTATCGTGTTGTTTTAGATTGTTATAAAAAGGTTTTCACCTATCTCGACGAAGAAGGGAATCCAAGGACAGTGCAAGGTATTCCAAGGCCTATATCTATTAGAGAGATTTCAACATTGCATTTGAAAAGAATTTTTAGAAAGGGGTGCCAGATATATGGAGCCCATATGGAAGATCCAATGAAGGATAAAGATCCAAGTATTGAAGATTATCCAGTCTTCAAAGAGTTTGAAGACATGTTTGAGGGATTGTCAATATTTCCACCAAATAGGGATATAGATTTATCTATTAACTTAATTCTTGGAGCTTCCCAAGTATCTAAGACTCCCTACATAATGAGCACAGTGGAGCTAAAAGAGTTGTAAATGCATCTAGAAGAGTTGTTAAAGAAAGGGTACATATGCCCAAATGTTTCTCCTTGGGGTGCCCTAGTTCTTTTTGTCAAGAAGAAAGATGGAATACTGAGGTTATGTATTGACTTTAGACAAATGAAAAAGGTTACAATCAAGAATAAATATCATTTTCCAAGGATTGATGATATTTACGATCAATTGAAAGGAGAAAATATATTTTCCAAGATTGACTTGAGATCATGCTATCTTCAAGCGAGAATCAAAGAAGAGGATACTAGCAAAATGACCTTTAGGAAAAGTTATGGACACTATGAATTTGTGGTGGTGCCTTTTGGGTTGTGTTGAAAGGAAGAATTTTCCAACAACAATAAGGGGTACTCCCCGATACAAAGTCCCAATGAAACTATGCATCGTTTGGTTTAGGAGACCCATCCAAATTCTGGTCTGGTTACCATTATTGGTTGAGAGAGTGAAGATCTGGTTTCCATAACATCCATTGGATTTGTTTTCATGAACGCCACAAAGGATAATGTCCAAAAGCTACAACAACAAACCTCTAGAAAGAAGCAAGGATTAGGGAGTTGGAGGAGAAGCTTCATTAAGTAAAGATCGATGAGGGAAACCTTGAAAGCTTCAAATCAAGTGCAGAGAAGGTCATGACATAATTACAGGAAGCTATAATCAACATGTATACCAACTTTCACATGTTCTAGGATATATTCACCACCACCATAGATCAACATAAAAGGGTGTAGACTAAACTCACAGAGTTCAACACTATCCAGGAAGGCATGAACAATATTGACACATGGATTGCATAAAAAATGGTTGCGTTGGTCGAACTCTATCATCAATTAGTAAGGGAAAGGAAGGATCTCTATGGCAATATGCTCGCAACTACACAAAGCATCACAAAATTTGATCAAATTATGTCAACTTCCCCAGTTAGAGGAAATCGAGAAGAATCTCATAATGGAAGAATTGGTCGAAAAAATACAAGAAAACACAAGCCGTAGACGGAAAGTCACCGAGTTAGTCACCAAAGTTATAACAAACCTAATAGATAAACACCTCATTCATCCAACCAAAGACCATATTATGGTTCATGCATTCATGGCTACATTATCAAAGGATATGCAGACCCTCGATGGAAACGTATCCATGCATACAACTACCCTAGATGATCCAGGAGGATCTCCACACATGGAACTATTACTTTTCATACCATGAAAGATATCATTACAATGCTAATTAATGATACTTGGCAAAGCATAATTAATTAATCATGAATGATTTAATTGTAATAAATGATTAATATTTGAAGTGAGTTGGAAAATCTCACGTATTATTCATTTAATTGTAAAAACAAGAAATCAGTTGTGAGATAATCTAATTCACAAATTATTTTCCTAATTTCAAAGGGAAAAAAAGAGGAATACTTGGAGTGAGTGGAAATCTCATGTATTATTTGTAAAAATGGGGATTTAGTTGCGAGAATACAACTCACAAATTAGTTTCCTACTTTTAAGAGAGAAGTAGCTCCTAGACTTAAGGAGGAAGCTACGGGTCTCATTAATTGGTTTGTACTCTTCATCACTTTATTACAAGTGGATTCTTAGTCTCAAGGAGGAAGTTAAGGGTCTTTTTCATTTTTTTCCTTGGGTAGGTACTAGATCCTAAATTCATGGATCTTGTCTTTTTGTATTATGGAGCTAGGAAAAATTATTTAAACCCCTTATTGGGAGAGATTGAAAAAGGCTTTTTGGAGAGAGTCAAACAATCATGCATGTAATTTGTAATCCCCTTAATTGGGAGAGGTTAGCCCCTTATTGGGAGAGTATGTGAGCCCCTACATTGGGAGAACTATGCCCCACATTGGGAGAGCCTTGTTGCCTTTTTATTTGGGAAAATATGTAGCCCGTTTCTGTAAAGGAGAACCAACCCCGCATTGGGAGAAGCAATGAAGCGATTTGTATTCCAGGCGATCCGAAGATGTAGCCATACTGGTGAAATCTGTTAACAATGGTGATCTCTTGTCATGTTTTTTTCTTTCATATCATGTTTCCTTTTTTCCACAGTTAATTTGTTGGATGCATTAAGTAATGGTATATGAGATTTAATAAAATTCTTTACCAAGTTCATTTCAATTTGGATTCAAGCCTCTTAATCACTTCAATTTCACCTTTTAACACAATCAAGTTCAATAAAAACAATCTTAAATCTGACCTTTAATGGAGTAGCATAGAATCGAGTAAAGATTGGTAACAAGGTCACTTCGGTCTTAGATCAAGTGGTATCAGAGCAGGATTGACATGGATTGCAGGTGTTGAAGACAAGATGGGAAAAGCATAAAAACATTGAAGAAATCAACCAATGCATCCAAGCAATGGATGTAGAGCTAAGAATTCTTATTGAATAGAAAATGGGTTACCTATTTGAGTCACCCAGTCATGGGGCTCCAAAATACCTCAAAAATCTAAGTGCCTAGAATTAAATGAAAACGCACTAGATCGAAGAGCTCACTGAGAGATTTCCGTTGGTGTAAATGGCTTGTCAAATAGAGTCATGAATCAAAATATATGGCCATTTGAAGTTTTTAGAAAGCAGGCGACGTTGGCAAAATACATACAATGTCGATGTCAGTAGAATACGTTGGCAGATGCGTGGGAATGCACGTGTCTTGCTGACATCAACAGGGTGACGTGGCATCTCAAGAGGATGCCACATGCCACTCCTTTTTGGGTGACTTGGCACCTAGTTGGACCAACGAAAATTAGCCACATGTCAGCATGAAGTCAGCGTCCTGATGCAGCAACCGATGTGGCAGGAAAATCTAGAGGTATGGATTTTGATGCAACAACCATCGTGGCAGTACATATATGGTGTTAGTTTTATGTGGCATGTTGATTGGGCATTGATGTGGCAGTACAGATGATGTCATCAGTAGATGATGTGGCAGTATGGACGATGACGTAAATAGATGATGTGGAAATTCAAGATATGAAGTCAGAAAATGAGATGGAAGAACATGTGATGACATCAACAAATGACTTGGCACTATAGATGATGATGTGAGTCGTTGGTGTGGCAGTACAGATGATGATGTCATCATGACGGGGCCTTGATTGGGTGAATGACGTGGCAGGTCGTATGTTGATTGGGTTGATGATGTGGCAGACCGTACAATGATGAAGTTATCATGATGAAGTGGCAGGTGTATTTATTGTATAAGGTATTGTTATCAGACTAATCGGTAGGTGTGGACACTGACATATCTCCCTAGATCCACCTAGATCTAGAACAAAACAGGACAGGACATGACTCTTTCCCTAAGTTGTGATCATTGAATCTGCTAATAAGGAGGAATAAGTGACATACCTTTCTATTGCTTCCTTAGGTCTCTGTTTCTCCCGCTTCTCTCCGGTGCTCTCTTGAGGTCAATTCCAAGACAACACAAACCAACCAAAGTGAAGATAGCAAAGTGTATTCAACGTCAGCTTATGCATATGATCAAGGCATTACACAATAAAGTAAGAGTGACTTTATGGGAAAGGGACATGCCACTGTATCATATTAATTGAAAGTAGAAGATACAACCTAATCGCCTTGATGTTGCAATCTTCCTTTCAGTGACCCTTGGTTCCAACACACACACTTGCTTTGTACTTGCATGAAGAAGATCCAATTCCTCTTGATAGACCAACTAGAGTCTTCAAGCCTCTGTCCAAGCAGGGTTATTCACACAATTCTTTCACCAATTCTCCATTCAATCTTTCTTAACCTTTTTCCATTAGAAACCTTTCAATATATAGGAGAAGGAGAGATGGTTACATGGATGAGGATGATTCCATCAAATCTAAGAAGTCAGTAAAATGACAACCATACGAATGCCAACTCATTTTCTAGAAGATTCCCTTATAGAACCCTCAAGACCTCTTCTCTTTTCCAATCTTGAAAACAGGTTCACACCCTATGTATGGAGAAAACTGCAAGAATTTCTCACCCTAGGTGTAGGTGGCCTGCGAGAATGAGGGATTCTCGCACCCTAGGTCATATGCAGCCTGCGAACTCACTTTGAAAATATGTTTTTTGGAAGAAGACAAGGGCCACTTTTCTCAAGAAAAAAGTCCTTGTTGGGAGCCTGAATACACCTTTGTCAATACATCACCAAGATGACCAACATCATGTGTAACAGGTACGACCCTGTTGGCACACAAATCGAGGAAAAAATCCCAAGGGGGTCCAGAAGTCACAGTGACAGAATTGGAGAAAGAATAATCATTTTTACATGATTTTTCACCAGGAATCCAATGGTGTTATCTGTTTTGTGATAGGAGCATAATAATTTGAGGGATATGGAAGAAGGCCAAGTTTTTCATTAATTCTTTGGCATGCAAATCGAGGTAGAGAGACTAGGGGGGTCCAGAAGTGACATTGTCATAATTTGACGAAAATACAGTAATTTTTGCACAATTTTTTTCCACGAATCCAATGGTGCAGTCCATTTTGTTATCTGAGTAGTTTATTTTTATGGCTTATGGATAAAACCCATACTTTCCATTAATACATGGCACGCTTTAAGAGACAGAGTTGCATATTTCAGAATAGGTCGAGTCTACAGTCAAAAGTTGTAGAGTGACGAGACGAACTTGTTGGTGTTGTGTATGCTTAAGTCTAAGCATCTGATTCAAAGAGGACCTTTACCGTTGGATGTGAGAGATTCCGTTTTATTCCACATGTGTGTGTGAGATCAACCTTCTTCAAAAGAGATCATCCTTCCTTAAACAAGATCAACCTTCACCAAAAGAGACCGTCTCTTTGTAGGAGAGACATCGCCACATGTTTGTAAGAACTTAGCCATTGTATTTCTCTTTGAAGGAGAGACATTTACACATGCTTATAAGAATCCGGTCCCTTTGCATTGTAAAAGGTTGACATGTAACCACTATCGAGTGAGAGACATTTTGTTCTATGCCTAAACCTTGTAAGCCTTGTCGGAAACATTGTAATGGGTCTTGTAGCCACTGTTGAGTGAGAGGCATTGTTTTTCCTAGGCCTGTTTTGGAAACATTGTAATGGGTTTTGTAGCCACTATTGAGTGAGAGACATTATTTTAACTAAGGCCTATTCAAAAATCATTGTAAACTTGTCCATAAGTGTTTTATAAACTCTTGGCAAGTATGGTACTTCTTTGAAAATTTGTAATACATGTATTGTCAACTACCGATTTGCATTGATGCAAGTGTTGGCATCGACATCCTAATTTTGAAGTACAAAGGTGAAGGAGAAAAAGGGTGCGACCTTTCAGAGACATTTGTTATGCAGATTAGGGAATCACCTGCAGAATTTGCATCGATGCACGTGTTGGCATCGACATCCTCATTCTAAAGTACAAAGGTGAAGGAGAATAAGGATACGGCCTGTCACAAACATTTGTTATGCAAATCGAATAGTGGGGAAGTGCATCGTGGAGTGTAAGACTCTTCTTGATGTTGGTTGCGAGAATTCAAGTTTTCTCTCTATACTTTTGGAGGACCAAAAGTTCTTTTTGTAGGGAGGTGTGATCTAGGAGGATCTCCACACATGAAAATATTACTTTGCATACGATGAAAAAAATCATTACAATGCTAATTAATGATAGGTGGCAAAGAATAATTAATTAATCATGAATGATTTAATTGTAATAAATGATTAATACTTGAAGTGAGTTGGAAAATTTCACGTATTATTCATTTAATTGTAAAAATGGGAAATTAGTTATGAGATAATCCAACTCACAAATTGGTTTCCTAATTTCAAGGGGAAAAAAAGAGGAGTACTTGGAGTGAGTGGAAATCTCACGTATTATTTGTAAAAATGGGGACTTAGTTGTGAGAATACAACTCACAAATTAGTTTACTACTTTTAAGAGAGAAGTAGTTCCTAGTCTTAAGGAGGAAGTTAAGGGTCTCATTAATTGGTTTAGACTCTTCCTCACTTTATCACAAGTGGATTCCTAGTCTTAAGGAGGAAGTTAAGGGTATTTCTCATTTTTGTCCTTGGGTAAGTACTAGATCCTAAATTCATGGATATTCTATTTTTGTATTATGGAGCTAGGAAAAATTATTTAAACCCCTTATTGGGAGAGATTGAAAAAGGATTTTTGGAGAGAGTCAATCAAGCATGCTTGTAATTTGTAATCCCCTTAATTGGGAGACTTGAGCCCCTTATTAGGAGAGTATGTGAGCCCCTGCATTTGGAGAATTATGCCCCACATTGGGGGAGCCTTGTTGCCCCTTCATTTGGGAGAAGATGTAGCCATTTTCTATAAAGGAGAACCAACCCCACATTGGGAGAAGCAATGAAGCAATTCGTATTCCAATAGATCCAGAGACGTAGCCATACTAGTGAATTCCAATAAAAATGGTGATCTCTTGTCATGTGTCTTCCTTTCATCTCATGTTTCCTTATTTTCGCAGTTAAGTTGTTGGATGCATTAAGTAATGGTATATGAGATTTAATAAGCTTCTTTACCAAGTTCATTTCAATTTGTATTCAAGCCTCTTAATCACTTCAATTTCACCTTTTAATGCAATCAAGTTAAATAAAAATGATCTTAAATATGACCTTTAATGGAGTGGCATAGAACCGAGTAAATATTGGTAACATGTTCACCTTGGTCTCATATCACCAGAATATTTTTCATATCGTAGGCTTATATCCTTGTACAATCAGCTGGAAATATGGAAAGTATACCTTCGAGAAAAGAGTTCATGAATGAGACAAAATTACAAATTTGAAATTTGTATTACCTATACTCTGTTTTGTCTTTTATGAACTACTCCAAATTTTGTCTTTACTCTGTACACATGTCATCAAGTAGAAGGAATATGAACAATTTTGTAACAATTGTTTTAGGTTTATACAAGAAGTCACAAGGGAGTTAGGAAAAAGTTATAAATAAAGGAAGAGACTCACTTTGAAGGGGATCTTAAAGCTTAGTATACACACTATAAAATTTTCAAAGAAAATACTTGGTTAATGAATATTGAGAAGCCCTCGGGGCCCCTTTTATAAAAGAGAGAACTTGCATGTGTTGTTGTTTTGTTGTGAATTATTTAAGGCAGGATGTATGTTGTTCACATGGGATGTAAGGATATTTTTTCTTATAGACTAATCTGACACAATCTATATCACTTTTGCAGTTTTATTATTCCTCTTTATCTTTTACATATCTTGTCCATATGAGTTGTGATGTATGTGGAAAATATAGTTTAGACTTTTCTGATTATATATTTTGCATGCAAGTGTTTCTAAATTTGCACCTTCATTACAACTATCTGAGTGAGGTCCTTTATAAGAGTTTAGTTCCATTACAACTCATTTGGTTACGATAGCTTGCTCCTAGCTAGGATAGGATAAAATAGAATAGAAGTATATTAGATCTCTTTTTAAACACAATATTCATCTACATGTTTACATTTCATAACCATCCATATTCACCCTTACAACCAGTAATGGAAGCTGAGATAGAATCCAAATGGGTTTCCTAAACCAAACGATGCATAGTATAACTGGGACTTTGTATCAGGGAGTACCCCTTATTGTTGCTAGGAAACTTTACCCAGTAAATAGAATTGTCACTAGAAGGAGGGCCTACAATTGTATGGCTTACATAAACACACTACATAATCATGACTAGTTCTCCGAAGACACTCATGGTTCAACCCTTTTCCCTAACATCAATTTGGAACTTGAGGTTACCTTTAAAGACATGAATCTTGCATTTGAAGGTTCCACTGGCTATCTCAAAACCCATACCGAAACTTGGTTTCATGTACACTAGGAGGAATTTACTGAGACTCGTCGTATCACCCGGGCTTATGCCAAACAACTCAGTAGGTTACCCACAACCTCAGAACTACCCAGGAGAACTACCCACGTGAAACAACCAAAAAAACACCCAAATATTTTGGTTAACTCTTTTGAGGATTTAATTGAAACTGCTCTCCAAGACATACTCATACCCTTGAATTAGTTTCATCCTACTCCTCCCGAAATAGAACACGATTTTAACGATTAAAATCCAGAAATCAATCTTGAATAGATCATGGGTGAACATCAAGAACAAAGGATAGTAATTACACCATTTCTATATGAAGGGTCTCTAAATATGGCAGAGCCCCTACATGAAATGCCCCAAAAATCGGAAAATATTCTTCCGAAGTTTGACTTAGACAAGCTTGGATCACCTAAAGATCACGTCAAAAACTTCTTTTTAGTTATTGGCCTACTCAATGTTTGACATGAGGATGTGTTTTGTAGGCTTTTCCCTTACACTTTTGTGGGTAGAGCTTCCACCTGGTACTTTAATTTTCCACCCAATTCCATAACCATTTGGGAAGATTTTGAAAAGGTTTTTATTGGAAAATTTGGGGAACGAAAAATCATTGCTTCCCTATACAAAGAATTAGGGGACATAAAAATGGAAAGAAGAAAGAAAGTGAAATACTTCAATTAACGTTTTATCACAATCCTCACTAAATTCACTACTGAAAATGCCCCTCTGTAGTCCTTATCCATCTAAAACTAAACTTTGTCCCTAATCTTGTTTATCGACATGTTTTCTAAACGGGTTGGTAAGGACACACTGGCTCATAGTTTGGAAGAAGTCGAGACTGTTGAGAAATATTTATTGTAGTATACCTAGGGAGGTACCCAATGGGAATGTGGTTATGCATTTTTAGTTGAAATCATTTAATATATGAGAATGTGGTCATTCAGTGTAAGGTGGACTAAGTCCACTATATTAATAAAGGCCCACTATGGTAGTTAGATGTAATAAATGTGAGAAATCTCTCTAGAAGATTCCTAGGAGATAGTGAAAGCTATATAAAGAAGTGTAAGCAGTGTAGTTAAACATAGTGAAGAATATTGTGAATGTATCAAGCATTTCTTGAGGAGTGTTATCCTTCCTTAAGGATTAATATAAAGTGTTACCCCATAAATCGTTCGTAATGTCGTGACCCTCTTTTTTTTTCCGAAAAACTAAATCTGCAAAAAATAAAAAATATTTTCCACACTTCCTGCCAAGGAAAGTGCTCTGATACCACTTGTTAAGTTCCAAAGACCTAAATACAAAATCACCACAATATATATAGAAGAACAATATGCAAAATCTATTTTATTACTATCAAACCCTTAGGGTAGGGCAACACCATAGAATGGATCCTATCATGGAAGGGATCCTCTCTTGTTCACTTGCCTCTTCGAGGGAGCTTCCTCCTATTGAGATATCACTCCAAATACAATATTTCTCTTCATCTCCCATTACATTGCTTGAACCCATTTATATAGTGCTACCATCACCTAAGAACATTCTAGAGGAGGAATCTTCTAGAAGTATAACCTTCT
>JZKD02S0584261.1:220164-232096 GCA_000966675.3 Picea glauca
TTAGTCTTTTACTTTCCCTCTTGATAATTTTCACTCTGAATTTCTCAAATGCTTGATAGCTTGGTCCTGGACATACCTGTAAAATTTAACACATTTGGTGTCAAAATCCTAATAGTTGTTGGACCTGGCTTCCATACATGACCCTATTCTTAATCGTATAGCATTGATATGCATCACTTCAAGTTAGATCAAGTAGTGGAACATAGTTCACCAACATTCAAGCATTGTACATTTAAAGTGTAACCCAGAGAGGAACCAAGGACCTTGCCTAAGGACATATTTTTTATGATTGTCTGGACTAAGAAGAAATGGTTAGGGAAAGACATTTGTAGTACTCAAGAGAATTTCAATCAGGGAGTTCGCTCATCTGTAATCAAGTTGGAGAATATCAACATCGCATGTGTCACCCCTCGTGCCTTTAAAGGAAGACCAGAATCCCCCGATCCACCTCTCTCTGAGCATCAGAGAATTAATTTTTTAAATGGTAAAGGATTGGGGAAAGGAATTCCATATCATGTGGGACGTACAAGTATCCCCGTTGGGGATATGGAATCTCACTAGCAACAGAGCAAGGATTGTCACACTGAGGTGACACCATTGGGGCTATGGACACTCATTGGAAGTGGAGCAACACCAAGGAAATGCATAGTGACTTATATTTTTAGCATTATTGATGTCTCAATTCCCTGTAGTACTCCTCGTGCCTCCTCGAAACCATTTCCATGGGAAAACATATTTTTTAATGATCAATCTGTTCCAAGCATGGTCCTAAGTTCTTCTTTGTATCCTACAAATTTTGTCTCGTAAAGATATGTATTCTAAAATATCTATGGGACCTACTCTTTCTCTCTTGGGTCATGCATTACAATGCTCTCTTCCCTCAAAATTTCAAGTTTGGATACCATCTCTATATAGTTTCATGGCTTCTCCTAGTGTGTCACCATTTGTTGTGCCAGGAACCACAACCCTCCATTTTCTTGTACTTTTGCTTGCCAAACCCCTCCAATAAAATTGAGCCTCTTTTTTATTTTCTCCTCTTTGAAATTTTCTCGAATCGAGTTTTTGGATGCAGTTTCTCCTTCCTCTCTAAGCATGCCACTTTAAGTTTCACATATTGGTTGAGTTTGCACCTTTTAAATCTGGACACTTAAGAAAATTTTCAAAGATTGAGTTCTGGGTTTTAGGACAAGTTCCCTCTAATTGCTCTGGTAACCATCGATGAGCTTCTTACTTTTTCTTCTGAAAATTTTGTTTCCATCACGCGACTTTATGCCAACTCCTCTGGTTTGACCAGAGGAGTTCATATAAACTCTGTTGGACACACCTACCACACTTAGAGGGGGGGGTGAATGAGTGTGGGGCTCTTTTTCCCAAAACTTCCCTCTTTACATAAAACTCCTTAGTTAGCATTCAACATGTATTCATTACCCATTGTTGTCATTTATAACTAGTTAGATATGAACATATATCAGCAGCATATATCAGCAACACATATCATCAATAATTCATCACCACAAGGAACACAAAGAACACAAGATGTATGTACAATTTTTCTTTTTATTATGGACAACAATCTGGGGGTTTATCAGCAACAACTGAATAGAGTACAACTCTACAAGAGCACCAGCTCTATAATGCAAGACTCATCTTACACCCTCAGCACCAACTGAGATGAGGCAAAAATCATCAACAGATATCAATCTATCAACAGGTACGTGACCTTTCAGTAGTGCAACCAGCATGTGCATGCGCCCTGGCTCACTACATCCCACGTATGCATGTGGTCAGTGTATACAACAACCTACGTATACCTTCTAAGTTGTTAGGGTTTGTCCTTCAAGATCAACTCAGATTCTCTACAATCAATATATCATTCTCTTCTGTCTCTGACTGTCCAATCTGACCACCAGCCAGTCACAACACATCTAAGCTCTCTAATAGCTAGCTCATGCTCCACAACAAATCAATATGAATACTATCTCAATCATGTATAAACAACTAGTATACCATAGCAATCATGTCACCACTGAATCACAAGAGTATTGATCACTCCATCAACCAAATAATCCAAACTAAACCATATCATAGAATCCATACCAAGAATGCCCTAACCATTCACAACACATCAAACAATAATATCGATCAAGACAATAATGTAACCATACCAGTGTCTCAGTGGTATATCTGAGCCCATAGAATGCAGATCTGGAACCTACCTCATCATCTAAGAGCTTGCACCATCTCAAACACAAATCTCAATGATTTTATCCACTATACGCTCCATGTACACAGTCATCTCGTGTATACCTTCAATGCATACACACCCTATACACAGACAACCCACGTATACCTCAGAAACTAGGGTTTCTGAAGCTCCGAGAATTTTTCCGTCAAGATCTCCAACATTACCGAAACTTTGATGCGTCCATGAGATCCTCCTCTTGCTCTCTTCCTCAGAACAAATCGGCAATCATGCTCAAGAGATCCACACCAATAAGATGCTCTCACAAGAAGCTCTCCATCAATACTCCAAAAGATATTCACAAGAAGCTCTCCATCAATACTCCAAAAGATATTCACAAGAATCTCTCCATGGATCCACAAAAAGGATGATCTACAAGAGACCATCGATATCTTATTTATAATTTCATCCTCTAGGTCACTTAACCCATTTTTTTAGGTTACTTAACCCATTTCTAGGTCACTTAACCTATTTTCCTTAGTTTAGGGTTAACCACTTTCCATAAATAGAAAGTTCTCCAATATTTTATCATTTAAATATTCCTTCTTGATTTTGTCACTTCTCTATCATTTAAATAATGATTTCTTCTTTTAGGTCATTTTGACTTCTTTGACCTTGGGGGCTTCAAGTCTTCATATGGGGGTCCTCCAAATTCAGAAGGCCATAAATCTCAAACCGTGATGAGTTATGTGACATTCCACATACCACCGGAAATGGCATGACAAGCACTATCCAACTAGGATAGTTTCACCAACAACTTCATTGATCTTCATCTCATTATTTCACATACAAGCATGGGTCGTCCAACCATTCTTCTAGGATAACTCAACGATAACTCAATCCACAAAGTGTCTTCCTGTGAGGGATTTCACCATAAGGGGACCAATTTGGAGTTCATCCATTTGTGCACCTTATCAATCATGATAAATCAATAATGAGTCATCTTTTCATCAAACAAACTATGCATCATCATGTATCAATGACAACTCATTGATCCATCTTCATCTATGCATCATATCAATGATCCATCTTTATCAATTGGTTTCCACTTTTACATATATCATTCTCATCAAGGAAAATACATATACATTGTTCATCAATCATCAATCAATCAATCCTTTGACATCAATCAATCACCTGACATCAATCAATCAAACCATTGGCATCAATGGCAACATGATCCAACAAACTCCTCCAGACAATTTGGATGAGTTATTATCTTATCCTCTGACGAACACCATCATCCTTCGTACCATGTCCTTCATTATACACCAGGGACTTTCTAACGAAGTCTTTTGGTGTATATCGGAGGACTTCTCACCAACTTTGTCGATTCTTCCCCCAACATCATATCACATTTATTGCACCCAACGTCTATAAACGGATCGCTCATCCCTCATTTTTTACCATTGTTACCAAGCACCTGAGAAAAGGATAGACCGCCAAGAAAAAAAAGAGAAATACCTAATATTCCTCGCCCCCAACATCCATGTAGTCACAAGTTCTAGGTAAGCCCTAGTTTTCTCAATAATTTTGTGTTTATATACGAACCTAGGGTTAGGTTTTATTTTCATGACGAAAGTCAACCTATCATTCCCTTGGCCCTGACTCTCCTTTGTGATCCTAATTTGCATCATTCATACCATAAATGTCTTCCCTCCAATGATTTAGGATTAGGCTTCGTGCCCTAAACCTGGTTATCCCTATGATTTAGGATTAGGCTTCGTGCCCTAAACCTGGTTATCCCTATGAACACTCATACTGTAACCTTGTCCAGTGTTTTCAGCCACGAGAAGCATGTAAACTATCACTCCTTGAATCCTCTAATGCTAGTCCATAGGTCTATCGCTCTCTCTTATTTTTCAAACACCATCACATGTGAATGCTCAACCATAGAGCTATTACAACCGCAAGCCAAGAATCCCTAAAATAATTTTGAGGATGAAATTTCTAGCCTAGATCTTATCCCTTCCATCACCATTGTGTGGAAACCTAGAGGCCAGCGGAAAATATATCAACCAAGACCCCGACCAATGGATGGTATTAGAGCATGTATTTGGAAGCATAGGAAACCCAATCCCTCGTAGGCTTAGTCATTTTTCAAGACTTAGTATAATTTTGAAGGTTTTCCTTGTAAACTGACTACTTTCGCACCAAATTTGGTGATCCATTTGGAACTTTTAACATTAACACCTTTGTTTTACATCGGAGGGTTTGAGGGCAACGTCATTGGTATTAATCAACATACTTAGCATGAAGTCCACTGGTCTTATCAACTGGAGAACTTATCACCAAATTACTGACTATCGTGGAGGACTTAATATTAAGTCCTTCGATTCTCACCGGAGGAGATAGCTCAAACAACGTCGGTTTTCATGCTTTCTCACCCATACTTCACATGATTTATGTTGATTTATTCAGAGGGTTTTTCATGAACTTCCCTATTTTTTTTGTCACCTTTCACATGAATCTCTCTGGTACACACTAGATTCTTTTGCAACAAGTCTTTCGATACACTAAAGGGCCCACTTTCGACATTTCCATTAACTCATCCAGTGTTCATCGGAGCTCTCTTCACCAACTCCTCCAGTGTACGCAAAAAACATTGACACACTTCATACTAACTTCTTTGATAGACATCAGATCAATTCATAAGAACTGCTCAGGTATTAAGGATTTTGACCTTTGCAACCTTGATCTTTCTCTGGTTTTTTCCACTGAGGAATTCACCATGCCCGCCATTATACTATCATCATCAGATGATGACCTTCCACCCAACATCATCACCAGTGATTCCTCGGGTATTTCATATGAGATACTTAAGAAAATTATTTTTGGATATATATGTATCAGTTATGATTTTGTCTTTGCAATGATCTCATATTTAATTTGTAGAATCAGACATGTCTCCAAGGAAGAAAACAACCAGTAAATCACCTGCCATCGAGGCTTCCAGAAGTGGTTGCCATATCGAAGATGAGCCAGGCATTGTTGGGGCAATTTACAATGATGCTTCCATATTCTTAGAAAAAGGAGAAAATGTTCTCAGATGGGGCGATGCATATCAAATGTTCAAAAAACATAACTTTGTCATTGATGTAGAGGACAAGGATGAACTTGAAATTTTCAAGAACATTAGAAAGTCTAGAATTCATAGAGTAGTAGCTCATGTTGTTGTATTCCCTTATGTTGATGCCATCACCTGGATACTAAAGCATGTGGACTTGGGGAATAAGTACATTTGCAATGCTAAAGGAGAACCTATAGCATCATTCTAGCCCAAGTGCTTAGCCAAATGCTATCATCTAGAGTAGGGGACCAAGAAGTTGGATAGTAAACTTCTTGGTAAATTCAAGCACACATTCAAGGATTTATGTCATATATGGTACAATCCAAATAAGTAGTTCAAACTCAGGCCCACTGGTGGATATCCTACCAATGCACTTAGAAAACCTTACCAATACATGGTGGCCATGTTATGCAAGATGTAAGAGGAACAAGATGCCTCCAAATTTCCCCTATCTTATATTTCATTGATCTATTAATGTGTAGACAAAGGATTATCATTCAACTGGGACAATATTCTATCAGAAAACCTCACGAAATCCATCACAACGGTCATAGAATCCCATCCTGGAACCTTCCTGATCTTCCATATGTCATCATACCTTCTAAGCATCATGTGGGTGGACCACCAATACCTAAATATGGGTTGGGATCCAACAGATGAATTCATTCATATATACTTCAAAGTGCTATGGGAGCACAAGTACAAAATAAAGTACCAGAAAATTTGTGAGCACTTCCTGGCTCAATTATATGATTTCATCTTTTGCATGCCAGCCCCATGTATGACGAACAAAGAAATGATTTTCATAAAGAGGATTGGGGATTGGTACTTGATGGAACATGACACTTATATCGGGGTGTATGGTGCCATGAAAGCACCCCATCTTCTTTCTTGGTTTGTACTAGAAAAGCTAGTTCTCCAAGAAGTAGCTTATCAAACAATGATCAATGGAGTTGGGGGGATGCTTTACAGAGACAAGAAATCCATATGGACACCACTCCCACTATACATTGGTGCCTAATTATTTGTTAACACAAAAAAATCCCAGGAATAAGTGGATGTACTACTATTATACCATTTCAGAAAAGAAAGGTTCAGAAGGCATGACCCGAAGAAGGTCGTCAAAGAGAATTTCAACAAAATAGGAATGCCTTGGGAATACACTTCATAGGTTTGGGAAGAAGAAGAAACACACCACAACACAAGAACCTATGATGAATTTTTATTCAAGAGATGAGGCAAAACCATAGGGAGTCTCACATATGAATAGAAAGCAAGAGAAGTGGCCAAAAAAAAGCAAGAAGAAGAGGCAACAAAAAAGGAATATGATGCAACCACATCCATGCAATTGGGATATGTTGAAGAAGAAGAAACAATAATAGATAAGAAGATGAGAAAAAAGGAAAAGGTGTAGAAGAAGAACAACGACGTTGTCAGAAGAAAAGAAAGATCGTTTAAGAAGCTAAATCCAAGGCCAAAGTTGATGTAGCAACAACCACTACAAAAGCTAGAGAAAAGGAAGTTGGAGAGAAGGAATTTGATCAAAAAGTAGCAGCCAAGAGGTAACATCAGATTAGCAGCAGTGATAGAGGAAATAGAGAAGGAAACTAAGGAAGACTCTGACAAAGTAGTAGAAGAGGAACAACATAAGAAGGACGTTGAAACAAAAAATGATGATGTTCAACCAATGGACACCGATATCGCAAATATATCAACAACAGGTGCCATTAGACATACATCATTCAACGAGTTATGTTTGGGACTTTGTACTCCATTCAGACCAAGTGAAGTACCCAGGCTAAATAAATTCGCGTACGACAAAGTGTTAGGTAGGATTGTGCAAGAGAAGGTGAATAAAGTGTTAGTGACTAGGGGGATCTGATTTCAATTCTCATTCAAACCCCCATTATAGGAAATGTCAGTGAAGATAAAATTGCCACAACATCCACCGGTTGCACTTTCATGAACACCACATAGGATAATTTATGAAAGCCACAACAACAAAACCTTGAGAAATAAGCAAGGATCAATGAGTTGGAGGAGTAGCTTCATCAAGTAAATATCTATGAGGGTAGCCTTCAAAGCTTCAAAGAAAATGCAAACAAGGTCAGGACATAATTAGAGGAATCTATAATCGACATGTATTCCCACCTGCACATGTTCCAAGATATAGTCACCACCATCATATATCAACATAGAAAGGTGTAGAATAAACTCACACAATTCAACACTATCCAGGAAGGCATGAAAAATATTGACACATGTATTGTAGAAAAACTAGATGCATCGGTTGAGCTCTATCGTCCATCAGGAAGGGAAAAGAAGATGGATATGTATTCATTGGACCGTTGCCAACAGGCTAGACAAATGGATGACGAAGAAACAACCAATTGAAATATGCTTTCAACTACACAAAGAAACACAAGAGTTGATCAAAATATGTTGACTTCCCCAGTTAGAGGAACTCGGGAAGAATCTCACAATGGAAGAATTGTTTGACAGCACAAGCAATAGACAGGAAGTCACCGAGTCAGCTACCAAATTTACAAAAAACCTAATAGAGAAATACCTCATTCAACCAACCAAAGTCCACACTATGGTTCAAGAATTCATGGCTACATTATCAAAGGATATGCAGACCCTCGACGACAACGTATTCATGCATACAACTACCCTAGAAGAGTTGGCATAACATAGGCTCGTATCCTTGTACGATCAACTAGAAATATATACAGTATACCTTCGAGACAAGAGTTAATGAATGAGACAAAATAACAAATTAGAAATTGTTATTACTTGTACTCCATATTGTCTTTTCTGAACTACTCTCAATTTTGTCTTTACTATGTACACATGTCATCAAGTAGAAGAAAGATGAACAATTTTGTAACTGATTCTTTAGGGGAATACAATAAGTCACAAAGGAGTTAGGAAAAAACTCTATAAATATAGGAATATACTCACTTTGAAGGGACTCTTCAAGTTTTGTATACACTCTAGAACATTTTTCGAGGAAAATACTTGGTTAATGAATATTGAGAAGCCCTCAGGGCTAGTTTTATAAAATAGAGAAGAACTTGCATGTGTTATTGTTTTGTTGTGAACTGTTTCAGGTGGGATGTATGTTGTTCACATGGGATGTAAGGATATTTTTTCTTATAGAATAATCTAACACAATATATATCACTTTTGCAGTTTTGTTATTCACCTTTATATTTTACATGTCCCATGCATATGAGTTGTGATGTATGTGGAAAATATAGTTTATACTTTTCAAATTATATATTTTTCTTGCATTTGTTTCTAAATTTTCACCTTTATTACAACTATCTAAGTGAGGTCCTTTAGTAGAGTTTAGTTTCATTACAACTCATTTGGTTACGATAGATTACTTCTGGCTATGATAGGATAGAATAGAATAGAAGTAGATTAAATATATTTTTATACATAGTCTTCATCTACATATTTACATTGCATAACCATCCATATTCACCCTCACAATTAGTAATGGAAGTCGGGCCAGAATCCGGATGGGTCTCCTAAACCAAACAATGCATAGTCTAATTGGGACTTTGTATCGAGGAGTACCCAATATTGTTGTTGGGAAATTATGCGTTGTCAATAGGTTGACAAATGCACCAACTACATTTATGTGTTTGATGAATGGGGTGTTAAGATATTTCCTAGACAAGTTTGTCATTGTATTCTTGGATGAAATTCTTATCTATTCCAAGATAGAGGAAGAGAATGAGAAACATATAAGGATGGTGCTACAAGTGTTAAGAGAGCATCGATTTTATGCCAAAATGAGTAAATGAGCTTTTTATCAAAAGAAGATCCATTATTTGGGTCACATTGTTTTAGAATATGGCATAGTAGTGGATCAAGAAAAGATTTAAGCAATCAAGGGTTGACCAATTCCAACAAACATTTAAGAAGTTAGATCTTTAATGGGTCTATCTAGTTACTATAGGAGATTCATTGTGGGATTCTCCAAGATTGCACACTCAATAACATATTTTCAAAAGAAAGGAGTAAAATTTGAATGGTGTGGCAAGTGTGAAGAAAATTTCTAGTGCTTAAAGGATTTGCTAACTTTTTCACCTATTTTAAAAGCTGCAGTTCCATAAGAGGATTTTGTTGTGTGCACATATGAATGAAAGGAAGGACTTGGGGGAGTCCTTATGAAAAATGGACAAGTAATTTGTTGTGAGTCCAAAAAATTGAAGGATCATGAAATAAATTATGTTACACATGACTTAGAGTTGGCATCTAGAGTATGTGCCTTAAGGATGTGGAGGCATTACCTTATGGGAAGAAAATTTGAATTAAGGATAGACCATAGTGGTCTGAAATATTTGTTTGAACAACCAACACTGAATTATAGACAAACTAGATGGTTGGAATTTCTTATTGAATATAACTTTGATATCAAGCACATAAAGGAAAAAGAGAACAAGGTGGCGGATGCAATCAATAGAAGGGTGTTGGAATACTGAGAGAGGGGGGTGAATCAATATGATTTTTTTTTACCACTTTCAATCACAATCTATGAAATTCAACTTTATCAACAATATTCAACAGTTTATCACTTATTCATTAAGTATATTATTGCATCATAAACAATATCATTCATCAGTACATAATAAACAACCACCGATACACAATACACCAAAATTTACGTGGAAACCCAAATGGGAGAAAACCACAGAATGTTTTCTTATATATATCAAGATTACATTGATAGGAAGCTCCAACTTCCCAATTCTCCAGCACCAACTGGGAGGAGGATCCAACCCCCTATTTATAGGATCCAACTTAAAGGAAGATACAACTCCATGAATTATCCAGTTACAACTGGAAGGAGGCTCCAGCCCCCATTTTACAATCTCCAACCTGAAGGAATATCCAACTCACTGAGTTCTTCGGCTCTAACCAGAAGAAGGCTAGGAACCTGTAATTTATAGGCTACAACTTGAAGGAAGCTCCAACTCCCTGTATTCTCGGGCACCAACTGAAAGGAGGCTACAACCCCCTTTCCTTGCCCCGTCCTACCGCCCTAAAATATAAGTGTAGACATAATATGTCACTACCACTATCTCATCAACCTATAATCAACCTGCCACTATTACTATCACATCAACCTGTAACTACCACTGTCTCTGTCACTGTAACAACAACTTGTCACTTTCACTGTCACTAATACAACAACCTATCATTGTCAATGTCATTGATATACCATCACCAAACTGTGCCATATCATACATCAACCATGTACCAAACCTGTACCATATCATGCATCAACCATGTACCAAAACGTATACCAAAACATGCATCAACCATGTACCAAACCTATACCATACCATGTGCCAAGATCACCAAGAAGTGTCTCTATCAACGTACCATATCATCATCAATTCATGAACCATAATATATTCCAAGTGTAGGTATCATAAAATCAATGATGAGCAACCAACCATATACCTCAATCATATACCAAAACCATGTACCATGTACCAAAGCATCAACTACATACCAAACCTGTTCTATATCATCAATGATGTGCCTCAACCAAGCACCAAATAATGTGCCTCATACATATGCCACCATATACCAAGTGTATACCTCAACCATGTACCAACCTCACAACCATGACATATACCAAACCAGATACAAAGGTCTACCTCTAACAATGTACCATAACATCACTCAAGCATGTAGCCAAGATGTACCTCAAACCATGTGCCTCAAGTATGTTCCAACATCCATAAACCATGTACCAAGAGATGTACCTCAAACATGTTCCATATCACTCATGATATGCCTCAACCATACCATGCACCATGTACCATAAGATATCATTAATGATGTTCCTCAAGCATGTGATAACATCACCATAACATATACCAAAACAAGATAGCCAAAATATACTTCTAACAATGTATCATATCATCACAAAGGTGTACCATATCATGTACCATCATCATCAAAACATGCCTCAAGCATGTACCTGTTATGAGAAAAAATCGTTCGTTGGGACAGATCTAACCTATCTGGTTGTGAAATCGGTTACAACCTCTTTGATAGCTCGACACGAGGCAGAGACTATCCTCACCTCATATGGTCCTTCGCCTAAGGCGGTAAAGAAGGGGGGAAATGAGAGGTGAAAGACTTATGAGAATTCTTTCTTAGGACCACCCACCTTGGGTGTGGTCCTCCCTCAGCTTCCTGGATGGCCAAAATGGCATGGGGGGGTGAAAATTATGGACAATGGGATGAAAATAAGTTCACTGATTTTTAGGAAAACAAACTAAACAAACATGACAATGATTTGTTTGTTCCCTTAAAGCCTTGGAAAATAGCCCAGAATGGGTTCCCAGGGTAAACCAAGGTCCTAGAAAATAGACCAGTGGATGCCTCAAGTGAAAAAAGAGAAAGATAAGGGTGAAAAGTGATTTTAAAAGATACAACAAAGTATTTTCATATGGGTGAAAATTGAGAACAACAAGTTGTTCAATGCCTTTAAGGCAGGGAAACAAGCCCATAATGGCTTGGTACTCCCTAGGGTGACCCAGGAAGTGATCCCAAGAAATTTCCAAATCAAAAGGGGGGGTTGTAAA
>JZKD02S0584261.1:238610-248953 GCA_000966675.3 Picea glauca
AGAGCCACCTCTCCCCTTGGCCAAAATGCCAAAATGACTTGAGAGAGGGGAGATGGAGTTTTGTATTTTTTGAATTTTCCAAAAATTTAATTTCTAATTTTTGCATAAGGGAGGCTACGTGTCACTTCCTTGATTTTCTCAATTTTCTGATTTTTTTATTTTTCCATTATTTTTTAATATTTCCCTTGAAAATTGTGTCCAGTCAAAGTTTGACTTTGACTTTGACTTTTGACCATGACCTTATTGACTTAGCCAAAAAATGTTTCCAGATGAGACGAGGTCAGAATTAGACACAAAGCACATCATTGGAAAGGTCTCAACAAGCCCATCGAGAATATGTGGTCAACAATCTGAAATGATGCTACCTCACCCCTCAATTTTGGCCCAGAACTGTTACCGCTTAAAGGCCTTGACTTGCTGGTGGGCCCAAATGACACCCAATCTTGCGAAAGGCACCACATCGCCATACTATATCCAATCAAGACAATCAAAGTACCGTCGGAAAGGTATCAACGATTATTTTGACGATATGTCCATAGAGTTTTTTTTTAGGGCCATTAATGATTGTTCTAATTGTCATGAAACCCCACTATGCAAGTTGGTTGGCTCCCTTTGCCCGAAATAATTGACAAATGTGTGACAGCTCTAATTGGGCCATCCGAGGTTAGAATGAGGAAAATTAGGATCTGTTGGAAAGGTGTATGAGTCCACTATAGCGTGGAATTGTTGAATCCCTGATTTAAAACCCCTTAAAAACAATTTTTTAACCCTGAACCACTACAACCAATCTGGTGTCCAAAAGTGGTCATAAACTTGTGAAGGTTCGTTCTCACCAAACGGGGATCGAAACCAAGTACGGGATATAACATTGGAAAGGAATCACACTGCCCTAGACCATCCTTAGGTTTTATTTTATTTTTAAAATGGAAATATGAAGATAATCAAGCCAAGAAGTCACAATTGTTGGTTTTGGCCATTCGGGTGACACGAACTTTGCGTCCTTCGTAGGGGGGTCATACGGACTTAGAATTGAGCTCATGATAGATCATTGGAAATATTATCCTGATCCCTACAAGATGGAAGATTTTTATTTACAGAAATGTTACCAGAATTTATTTTATTATTTGCGAAAGGACCCCATCCCCAAGGGACCCGCCTAGTGATAGGCAAAATGGGACAATGATAAAATTTTCGCAAATTGCATGCTTAGCTCATCAAATATTAACTGAGAAACATTTACATGAGGCATTACGATGTGGGAGGGTTTCATAACTAAAAAATTACCCCAGGAAGACCTCCCTTGAGGGGAAAAGAACATGGTCCCATAACAAGTTGAGAAAGGTCGGGATGAGCCCATTTGGTTACCGTTTAAAATGTTGATGGGAATAGTGATGATTGTGATTGTTATAGTGTTTCTCAGTAGGATATATTAGGATAGTGAGAATAATGAATTTGATATCCATTTTTCCTTACTATCCCTCAACTGACCATGGAAGCACTGACCCAATTGAATGCAACAACCCTGAATTGACCTGGACTGTTGCCAACTGACTTGACCTTGTTACATGATACTCTCTAGTGCCTGATAAGTATTTACATACTTAGATAAAAACACTCTAAAGGAATCTAATTGATACTCTTTCAAGGGAAGAGGCTATAGTAACTACGACCCCTGCCACTGTCTTCGACTGGAACCATAGCACAAATGGATGCTAGGAGAAACCCTCGGGCTAACTTGTGGAGGAATGAAGGTGTTAAACACCATGTTGAGCCAAAAGAATATTTTTGGGTAAAAATTCTTGGTGTCAGAGGGCAAATTCCTTCCAAATCATGTAGAACAATGGGATCACCCACGCTCACAAGTGATGGAACTTCGTAGGAAAAATGAAAGTTTCTTGGAAAAATCAAATTGTAAATGGTCGGGTAAAGTGCAGTTGCAATCACATAGATATGTAAGCCATCATTCCATAATGGTTTTAGCTTCACCAGAGAATGATATTATACCCCATTAAACTTTCCCCACTGACTTTGATTAAATAACAATCAGGTTTACACCTATTTAAGATGATATTACGTCAAAGTTTCATGTAGGCTAAGCATGATAAAAGGGTTCCTAAGAGTGTATTCTTTTCAAATAGCCATATAATAACCAGGACATTCCCTTCCCATGAACACCAGACAAACCAAAAATTAAGAAGAAGAGATCAGCCTACAACATAAAAACGAAAAAAAAAAAATTAATTAATTAAAAAAAAAAAAAAAATCAAGGAAACAAAATCAAAAGACGCTTACACCCAAAATTGAAACCAAACAAGCAAAAAGGCTTGAAATTTAAATCAAGGAGATATATACAAGCATAAATCATCAACAACAAATACATACAAACAAAAAATGAACAAGTTGTGACTTATGTACAGGATGGTGAGGTCCCTCAGGAGTAAAAGAACTTTAGGGGATGACCATTCACAAGGTATTGGAGTGGTTCGTCGTCCAAGGTTTTTAATATGAAATCATTTGTCCCTAAAACCTCATAGATTGTGTAAGGACCCAACCATAAAGAATCAAACTTGTGTTGTTTGGATGTGGCCTCATGTGCTTTGTCCCAATGTAGGATACCATCTCCTACTTTGTAATTTACCATTATGGCTCTTTTATCAAAGGAATGTTTAACAATGTCTTGCTTCTTTTGGAGGTGTTGGAATGCGTCTTTTCTTACCTCTTCTAGTTCGATGAGTGTGTATAAACGATGTTGTAAAGGCTAGAAATCATCTTCTGCCTCAACAATATCCAACCTCAAGGCTGGAATTTGTAAGTGAAGGGGCATGACAACAGGGGATCCATACACCAGAGTGTAAGGACTTTGACCTGTAGTTTTCTTAGAGGTTATACGATCAGCCCATAAAGAAAATTTTAACTTTGTGTGCCAATCACACTTGCTATTTTTGACCGTTCTCTTAAGGATCTGAATCAGATTTTTATTTGTGGATTCGACCAATTCATTACCCTAGGGGTAATATGTGGAAGATCGAAAAACTTGGATTCCATATGTAACACCAAGGTGGAGCATGACATCAGACATGAAAGTTGATCCATTATCAGTTAATATCTCAACAGGGGTTCCAAAACGCGATTAAATGTTACGCTCAATGAATTCTACCACCTGCTGACTCATAGCGTTCCTAAGGGAAATTGATTCGGCCCATTGTTGGAATATTTACAAACAGAAGACAATGTGTGTGTGTTTTTCATTAATGGTGAAGATCAGCATGATCAGCAGTGCAACGATAATGGCATGGCAATGATCAACAGTGAAGAGCAACAATGATCGTTGGATCCCATTCAGAATTCTCGATGACTGTCAGATCTGAATTCAGATAGGAGGAGAGTGCAGTAGAAGAGAACAGATCTCGGGCGTCAGATCTAACCCTGAAGATCGAACGTCGTTGGATTCAAAAGAAGGAGCATGATCTTTATGTGCAAGATGAATCGGGCTTACAAAGTCCTTAAAGAAGGAGGATCGTCCATCTTCAAGAAGGACACATGGTGAGTGACTAGAATTTCGCTGACTTACACATTGGAGGAGTCAACAGAGCATGGTGTGGGAACTCGTGATATGCGATATCCCGAAATGATCTGGGCTATCGAATCGAGGATTGATCTGAACCCTTGGATCGAGGGTCGTGGACAGTTGGATGCAGACTACACATCGCGAGAGGTCATATTTTCGCTGACTAGAAAGTCAAAGGGAGGTGCTCTATCCTTTGAAATCGCAAAACGTGAAACCACGATTAAATCTGAGTCGTCGATCAAAGGGAGAGTGTGGATCGTTTATCTAGCTCCATTTCGGAGTTTTGGATACTGGGAGTTGGAGGAGTCAATGAGACTCATGAAAAAAGTGTGAAATCACGAAGAGCTCGTTTGTTTGGTGAGTGGTCATAGCGCATGGTCACATCGTCAAGAGTTGGAGGGAGGAGCTAGTGCAGCCAAGCTCTATTTCAGCGATCATGACATGGAGAGTCGATACCCTTCATCATAAGAATGCCAAAATGCGAAATCGGGAAATCAATTATTCTTAGCGGTCAGTCACAACCAGTGGGCATATGAGATAAAATGCAAGACCCTGCGGAATTAATCCAATGGTGTCGATTAATGGGGAATGTGATCGAAGGGCTACTGTTGCACTTCAAAGTTAATTGATCAGTTACGATTCAGTTAGCAGAACTGAATCATAGTTATTGGACATTTGGCGATTTAGTTGCTGAGGCGTTTTCTTGGAGATTCAAGGTGTAACTGAATAGGTGGTATAGGATAAAATGGAAACACAATGATTGTGGTAGGTTGGTTTTTCAAACTAAAAAATGGGTTGAACTGTAAGAAAGGTAAAATTACAGTGTGCATAGTGTGAGATAAAACTCAGAGATGTTGAACAGACAAAAGTAAGAGAAGAATTGCAGAACAGTTTGAAGTAGAGAAGAACTGCATAACAGATAAAAGCATAGAAGAATTGCAGAACAAAGAAGAAGGGGTAATAAGTAAGACACCTATATTTCTTGTTATTCAATCATTTATTCTTAATCAGGGAGGTAGGGTGGTGCTAGGGAGGACTGTAGTCCTCTATTATTCAACTTGGTTCTTGAATATTGAAAGTTGGAGCTTTCATCTGGTTGTGGCTAGAAAAATAGGGTGGTAGGGTGGTGCTTGGGAAAACATAGATTTTTCTGTATACAAGTTGGTTCTTGTATAAGTGGAAGTAGGTGCTTCCATCCAGTTGGTGTTGGAACACTCAGGGAGTTGGTGCTTCCTTCTAGTGGGTGCTAGAGAAACCAGAGAGTTGGTGCTCTCAACAAGTTAGAGCTTGTAAAACAAAGGTAGTAGCCTCACTTTGAGTTGGTGCTCAAACATAGATGATGTACAGAACTTAAAAGACTGCCTGTCATTCAAAGAAGAAGAGGTCTTCTCCCTTTATGGGTTTCCTCGTGAAAATTTTTCTCTGTGTATATATTATGTGTGACTAATGTTCGTTACTCATGTTGTTCATATGTTGTATAATATTGATGGTCACTTGGAAGAGCTTAAAAATTGTTTGAATAGTCATATATTGTTTAATAACAATAACAATTGATTCACCCCCCCCCAGTTGTCTTAGTATTTTCAACAATTGGTATCAGAGACGGTTCCTTTATTTAAAGGTAGATCTATAAGCTTAAACATGACAAGTCATGAAGGGACTTCAACCAATAAGAGTCCTCTCTTTGATGGAACAAACTTTTCCTTCTAGAATATTAGAATGAGAACATACTTCATGGCCTTAGGTGTTGATGTTTGGGATGTAGTAGAGACTAGTTACATAAAGCCTGTTGTGCTAGCTTCCAAGGATGATAAGTTAGAATTTAGATTTAATGCTAAGGGAATGAATGCTATCTTGAATGGACTTGCAGAAGCTAAGTTTGTAAAGGTGATGCATCTTCAAACTGCCAAAGAAATGTGGGATAAACTTACTAATAGTTATGAAGGAAATGAGAAAGTAAAAGATGTCAAACTTCAAACATATAGATTGAAATTTGAACAACTAAAGATGAATGAAGATGAAACAATCGGCAATTATTTTTTAAGAGTTGAAGAGCTTGTGAATGCCATGAAGGGTCTTGGTGAGAAAATTGAAGAATCTTTTTTAGTTCAGAAGATTTTAAGATCTTTGCTTGATAAATTTAATCCAAAATTCTCTGCAATAGAAGAACTAAATGATATTAAAACTATGTCCATTGATCAACTCCTAGGAACTCTAACTGCATATGAAATGAGAATTAGAAAAGAAGAATGTCACTTAATCAAATATGATGAAATTTGGCTATGGCATAGGAGACTTGGACACCTAAATTTTGATCATATAATCAAGATTAAAAACAATGGGGCAATAAAAGATCTTCCAAAGATATCAAAGCCATATGACTCTGTTTGTAAACCTTGCCAGATATGAAAGCTTACTCGCACTCAGTTCAAATCTAAAAACTTTCCTTCAATAGAAAAACCTCTCCAGTTAGTACATATGGATTTATGTGGACCATCAAGAAAAGAAGGTTCAGGAAAAGAAAACTATTTTATGTTGATTATTGATGATTATTCTAGACTAACGTGGGTTGTCTTTTTGAAGGAAAAATCTGAATCATTTGAAAAATTCAAAGTGTTTAAGGCTCTGACTAAGAATCAAACAGGAAAAAGATTGAAGGCAATAAGGTCTGATAGAGGGGGAGAGTTTAGTTCATGGAACTTCAAAGAGTTATGTGATAAACATGGAATCAAATGAGAATATACTATTCCAAGAACACCATAGAAAAATGGAGTAGTTGAGAGGCAGAATAGATCAGTTCAGTAGATGGAAAGATCAATGATGAATGAAAGGAATATTTCTCAGAAATATTGGGTGGAAACAATCCATACAATTGTTCATATTCTTAACAAATCTCATCTCAGGCCACACAGTGACAAGACTCCTTATGAACTATGGTTTGGAAGACCTGCTTTAATCAAGCATTTTAAAGTCTTTGGGAGTAAATGTTATATCAAGAATAATGATGAAAATATTGGAAAATATGATGATAGGGCTGATGAAGATATCTTATTATGTTATGCTACAAACAGTAAAGGGTACAGATGCTACAATAAGAGGCTGCATAAATCGGCTGATTGTATCAACATAAAAGTTGATGAAGAAATCCTGGTATGAAATGTAAGCAGTGTTGAACCAAGCACAAAAGATATAGTTGAAGATGAAGATGAAAAGGTCCAAGAATCATAAAGAGAAGAATTTGAGTCAGATGAATATACGAATACTCAGGCTGACACAAATCCGCAGAAAGTAACAAAACCACCTCTCAGAATTGTTAGAAAGAAACATCCTAAAAATCAGATAATTGGAGATATAAACAAAGGAGTTCAAACAAGAAGGAAATTAGTTAAATACACATAAAAATCTCAGATTGCTTTTCTATCTATGGTTGAACCTAAAAATTTTGATGAAGCCAACAACCATGATGATTGGATTAGAGCTATGAATGAAGAGCTTGATCATATTGAAAAGAACAATACTTGGGAGATTGTTCCTAGACCTTAAGATAAGAATGTAATAGGCTCCAAATGGGTGTTCAAGAATAAAATGAATGAAAAATGACAAGTTGTTAGAAATAAAGTCAGATTGGTCTATAAAGGGTATGCACAAGTTGAAGGTCGGGATTTTGATAAAACTTTTGCACCAGTGGCAAGATTGGAATCCATCAGAATGTTTCTTGCATATTCATGTCATAAGAACTTTAAAGTTTATCAGATGGATGTTAAGTCAACATTTCTTAATGGAGATCTAGAGGAAGAAGTATATATGGAGAAACCTGAAGTATTCTCATTGACAGATAATCATAATTATGTTTTCAAGCTGAAGAAGGATTTATATGGACTGAAACAAGCACCACGAGCTTGGTATTATAGATTGGACAAATTTTAACAAGACAACGGGTTCAAGAAAGGTATTGTTGACAACAATCTCTACATCAAGTCTGAAGGTGATGATTTACTAATTGTTTTGGTTTATGTAGATGACATTATTTTTTGTTGTACTAATGATTCCTCTATTCAGTGGTTTTCTAACTCTATGCAAACATAGTTTGAGATGTCCATGATAGGCGAACTGTCATACTTTCTTGGTTTACAAGTAAATCTGAGTTCTGCAGGAATATTTATCTCTCAAGAAAAATGTTTGAAAGAGATGTTGAAGAAATTTCAGATGGAAGATTCTTCTCCTGTTAGTAAACCTATGGTGGTTGGTTGCAAGCTCAGTAAAGATGATATTTCACTTGATGTTGATCAAAGGAAATATCGATCAATGATAGGAAGTCTTCTGTACATCACAACATCTCCTCTGATATAATGCAAGCTCTTGGAATGGTAGGTCATTATCAGTCTGCTCCTAAACAAATTCATTTAGTAGATGAAACTAGGATATTCAAGTACTTGAAGGGCACAATTACTTATGGTCTGTGGTATCCTAGAAACCAGAACTTTCAGTTAACTGCTTATTCAAATGTTGATTGGGAAAACTGTGTGGATGAGAGAAAGAGCACCAGTGGAGGAGCATTCTTCCTAGGTAACTCGTTAGTAGCATGGCTTGGTAAGAAGCAGGGATCCATCTCCTTATCAACTACAGAGGAAGAATACATTGTTGTTGCTACTTGTTGCACACAAATTCTATGGATGATACAAACTCTTGCAGATTTGAAGGTAACTTATATTGATGTCATTCCACTTCATTGTGATAACACTAGTTCCATCAGTCTCTCTAAGAATCATGTACTTCATTCAAAGTCAAAGCATATACCAATAAAATATCATTTTCTCAGAGAACAGGTTACAGACATAATTGTCCAGGTGAATTATATTCCTTCCACGGAACAAATAGATGATATCTTTACTAAACCATTAGAAGCAACACCTTTTGGATATCTCTGTCAGAAGTTGGGGGTTATATATTCATTTGTCTAATATGTTCACCTTGTCAGGGGGAGTATGTGATTGTCACATATCTGATACTTTTAAGATGTATTGCAACAGTTCAGGGGGAGCGTGTTTCTTCTTTGAAATTGATGTCAAAGGGGGAGAAAAAGTGTGGTAAGCAGTGTGGTAAGGCTGCTACAGTGGTATGTTTGGTTGCATGTTCAGTAGGTAGAGTAGCAGTCCAGGTAGAGAGTGTAGAGTGCAGTTCTTCAGGTTCAAGGTTTCCATCAATGCCAAAGGGGGAGATTGTTGGCATACTTACAGACAGAAGACAGCGTGTGCATGTTTGTCAATGATGGCGCAGATCAACACGATCAGTAGCGCAATGATAATGGCATGGAAATGATCAATAGTGAAGAGAAACAGTGATCGTTGGATCCCATTCAGAATTCTTGATGACCCTCATATCTGAATTCAAATAGGAGGAGCGTGCAGTAGAAGAGAAAAGATATCAGGTGTCAGATCTGAGCCCGAAGACTGATCGTCGTTGGATCTAGAAGAAGGAGCACGATATTTACGTACAAGATGAAGCGGGCTTACAAAGTCATGAAAGTAGGAGGATCGTCCATATTCAAGAAGGACACGTGGCAAGTGACTAGAATTTAGCTGACTTACACATTGGAGGAGTCAACGGAGCATGGTGTGGGAACTCGTGATATGCAATATCCCAAAATGATCTGGGTCGTCGGATTGAGGATTGATCTGAACCCTTGGATCGAGGGTCGTGGATAGTTGGATGCAGACTACATGTGGCGAGAGGTCTTTTCGCTAACTGGAAAGTCAAAGGAAGTAGGTGCTCTATCCTTTGAAATCGTGAAACGCAAAACCATGATTTAATCTGAGTTGTCAATCAAAGAGAGAGTGTGGACTATTGATCTGGCTCCATTTCAGAGTCTCGGATACTGGGAGTTGGAGGAGTCAATGAGACTCACGAAAAAAGTGTGAAATCATGAAGAGCTCATTTGTTTGGCAAGTGGTCATAGCGCATGGTCACATCGTTGAGAGTTGGAGGGAGGATCTAGTGCAACCAAGCTCTATTTCAGTGATGGCGACATGGAGAGTTGATATCCTTCATCACAAGAATGCTGAAATGCAAAATCGCAAAATCAATCATGCTTAGTGTTTGGTCATAGCCAGTGGGCATATGAGATAAAATGCGAGACCCTGTGGAATTAATCCAATGGTGTTGATTAATTGGGAATATGATCGAAGGGCTATTGTTGCACTTCACAGTTAATTGATCAGTTACGATTTAGTTAGAAGAACTTAATCATAGTTATTGGACATTTGGCGATTCAGTTGCTAAGCCGTTTTCTTGGAGATTCAAGGTGTAATTGAATAGGTGGTATAGGATAAAATGGAAACGCAATGACTGTGGTAGGTTGGTTGTTCGAATTGAAAAATGGGTTGAACTGTAAGAAAGGTAAAATTACAGTATGCATAGTGTGAGATAAAACTCAGAGATTTTGAATAGACAAAAGTGAGAGAAGAATTGCAGAACAGTTTGAAGCAGAGAAGAACTGTAGAACAGATAAAAGCAAAGAAGAATTGTAGAACAGAGAAGAAGGGGTAAGAAGTAGGACACATGTATTGTTTGTTATTCAATCATTTATTCTTAATCAGGGAGGTAGGGTGGTGCTAGGGAGGACTGTAGTCCTCTATTATTCAAGTTGGTGCTTGAATACTAAAAGTTGGAGCTTTCATCTGGTTGTGGCTAGAAAAACAGGGTGGCAAGGTGGTGCTTGGGAAAACATAGAGTTTTATGTATACAAATTGGTTCTTGTATAAGTGGAAGTAGGTGC
>JZKD02S0584261.1:251988-270428 GCA_000966675.3 Picea glauca
TTTATATTCAATCTTTGGAAGTTCTCAATGTGCTCTGTAACTGAACCCTTTTTCTTGAGATTTATCAATTGGCTAAAGAAGGTATTTATCCTTGTATCCTCATAGTGTGCTATCAATTCTTTCATGAAAATTGTCCAAGTGACAAGTGATTTGCGAGAACACAGCCATCTATACCATACAAATTGATTGGGTTCTAAATAGAAAGAAGCAATTCATACCTTTTGTGTATGTGGCACATTATGTAGATCAAATAATTGTTCCATTTGATGTATCCATGTGATAGGGTCCTTTCCATCAAACTTCCTCATATCGATCTTAGGAACGTGGTTGGTCTTCAACCCAAAGTTAAAGTTTCTCCATTCTTGATTCACCTTCATTGTGTCCTCATCATGAATTTCATGGGATACATTTGCACTTTCAGGTGTCTTCTCTATTACGAAATTTTTCAAACCTTCCATGAAACCATCCATCTTTGCCTCCAACTTAGCTTCCATCTCTTGTAGTTCATCTTTTGTTACTATCTTATTTTGTAAATCATTTATGTCCCTACACATTTCTTCACCTTCATCAAGAGTCCAAGTAGGATTGTCTGGAGGTTTATTTGGTGTAGAATTTCCCTTTTTGGGTGGCATGTTGGCCAAGTATCACTTTTGAACCTTGATTTTGAGGTGGTTCTGCTAGACAATATTTATTCTACTGTATCTCCAAATTTCTGGCCCTTCTAGGTATGAAACTTTTTTTTTTGTATTTCTCTGATATTGTTTCTCTACAATGCCACAAGTCTGATCAAAATTGGATGTACCAAGTGGAATTTATGGTAGCTTCCCCACAACTTGCTGATTTTTGGCCTTTTCAGGAGATCTCACTTGTATAGCGTGCCCCGCACAAAATAATTGATATACAATTATGAAACTCGTACCATAAATACTACATACTATCCACTATCCAATGAAACTAGTCTCACTCAATTTGGATACTCTAGGAATATTTTATGATTGTTTTACCTAGAACACCTTCTTGAGATTAGTCAATAGGACTAGTTAGATACCCTATCTTCCACAGGGTGTATCTACAAATGTAAAATGACCTAGAATTTGAAAGTTTTACCATCTATACCTTACTAATTTCTGTGAATATCCTCTAGATTTTAGGGTCTGAAACACTACAGAAAAAAAAATTTATAGCGAAAATTCCGCAATGACTCAGTTTAGGAAGATTCCAGAACCCTATATTTCACAGGCTGTATCTCCGAAAGTATAATACCTCATGAGCTGAAATTTTAACCCAACGTACCTTGATCTGTCTACTAAATACCCTCCAAGTCGTTCCTTTTGAAACATTTTATAAAAAAAGTTATAGCGAAAATTCCAAGGTGTCTCAGATGTAGCAGTGAAACCCCAAGACCTTGAGCTCTGATACCATATGTTAAGAACCAAATATCAATAGACCATAGAAAAACCTCAGAATAACTACTCAACGCCTTGAAAAAGAGATAAATCTAGATAATAAGCCTCTTCAAGGGGGAAACCCCCTTATGCCCACATAAATGTACAATTACATGATGATTCAAAATGAAAATGTCTCCTTGGTATATATAGGAGACTAGGAGGTATAATTACAACTAATGGTCTAAAGATGACATAAATAAAATAACATTGCTAATATAATATGCCCCAATTAAGGGGCAATGAGCCACTATTTAGGGCTTAACAAAAAATTGTTTGAATAGTCATATGTTGTTTAAGCACATTAACAACTGATTCACCCCTCCCCCCCCCCTCTCAGTTGTCTTAGTATTTTCAACACCCACTTTGTAAAGTAGTCAGTAGCTGTTAAGATGAATATGTGACCATCATTGGAAGGCGGTGAAACTGGCCCAATAAAGTCCATGCCCCATCTTGTGAAATGGACTTGGACTTCAATAGGCCTAAGAGGTAAGGAAACTAACTTTTGCTTCCCAGTGAAGCATCCGCAAGCTTTGCATTTTTGAACTAGTAAATGGGCATCTTGGTGGAGTGAAGGCCAAAAGTAACCTGCATGTAAAACTTTTGTTGTAGTGGTTTTGACTGAAAAGTGACCTCCACAAACCCAGGAATGGCATTGCTCAAGTGACATTTGGGCTTGGTCAAGAGTCAAGCATCATGACAAAACCCCATCAAGGTTTCTTCGGTAAAGGATTTGGTTTTGTAAAACATACCTGACAACCTGTAAATGAAGTGTTCATCTAGCTTTAGTATTCATGTCTGGTGGGAAAACACCATTGATCAGAAAATACGCGATAGGTCCATACCATGGTTGTGAGGCTAACTCAATTTCGTTAACCAATTCTTCGAAAGCAATCAAGTCATCTACTTGAGGTGGTTCAACTATGACCCAGGCGTGTGATTGGATTAGCAATTCAACCATCCATGTCCCCCTTATGGTTTTCGTCGGTTTAACATCCAATTCATATTCTTGCATGTGCATGATCCATTTGGACCACTTACTATGCATTTTGGTTTGATTCAAGGCAGTGACTAAGAGAGATGTAGGCACAAAACCCTGAACTTTGTGGCCTTGGATGTAATGTCGAAATTTCTCCAAGGCTTTATACAAATAATAACCATGTTTATCTAGTGGAGAATAGTTCAGTTGGTGTGTTTTCAAATTCTAGCTTACGAAGGCGATTGGCCTAATATTTTCCTCGTGATCCTTTTGCAATAAGAAGATTGCAGAAATTGTCTCCTCTGACGAATTAGTGTACATGACAAAGTTCTTAGAGGGATTATGACTAATTAACAAAGGGGTAGAAGTAATGGCTTTCTTAATAGAATCAAGAGCCCAACGGGTAGGGGGGTCCCATTTGAACCGAATGTCTTTCTTCATAAGCTGATTTAGAGGTTTGACAACTTGAGAAAAATCAGGAATGAAGCGTCTCAGAAAGTTTATTTTCCAAAGAAATATTGCATTTATTTTTTATTAGTAGGTAAGGGAAAATTTTTGATTGCTACCACTCTCTCAGGAACAACTTTGACACCTTCTCGAGAGACGATGTGACCCAAAATTTTTCCCTCCATAACACCGAAAATGGTCTTCTTAGGATTTAAAGATATGCCAAACTTACGTCATCTAAGAATAACCTGCCTAAGGTGATCAAAATGACTACTTTGCTCTTTGGAAAAGATTGTGAGGTCATAGAAGTAGACAACAATCACGTTACCCAATAAGACTTTGAAAGCAATGGCCATGGCACATTGAAAGGTGTTCCTGACATTAATCAAGCCAAAAGGCATCTTGTTATATGCATATGTGCCCCAACGGGTGGTGAAGGTGGTTTTGTGACTATCAGAAGGCTTGAGGGATATCTAATTGTAACCTAAGAAACCATCTAAAAGAGACATCATTTGAGCCCCAAAGACATGTTGGAGGATCTCTTCCATAGGTGGGATGGGATAGTTTTCTTTTAGGGACACCCTATTCAAATGTCGAAAGTCGACACACAAACGAATATCACCAGTTTTCTTCCTAACATGAACCAAATTAGATACCCATTGTGAGTAACGGACGTGGTTTATGACCACGGATGCTTCCATCTTGTCAGAATCATCCTTAATTGTTTGTTCTAAAGAAAAATTGTTCTTTCTATGTCTCCGCCTATAAGCCTTTGAATCAGAGATTATGGGTATCGCATGGACTATTTCCTGCATATCAAAAACCTTGAGATCCTTGTAAGACCAGGAAAAAAAATCCTTGAACTCTATCAATAATTCTGTGAATTGAGCGATCTTAGAAGGAGAACATTGTGACCCTATATAAACCAGTTTCATATATTTGTCAATTCCGAGGTTTATAGTGATGGTTTCTTACACCTTTTTAACATTTTCACTATCAATACTAGGTGTAGAGGAAGTGGCATCATTGGAATCAAACATGGATTCCAGTACAGACAAACTAGGGGGAATTTTATTTGTCTTCAATTGGATTATGTTCCCGATTTCCTCTTCCAACTCATGGTTGATATGTAAATCTTTGAATTCCTCCTTGTTTTGAAGGAACCTACAGATTTGTTCGTGATGATCAAAAACTTTCCAAGAGTCATTGTTATCGGGTAACGCAGGTGTATGTAAAATTTGGACTTTTATATCTTTGATAGACCTTATGAAATCTGACGTGAAGCATGAACCATCCAAGTCCAAAGTATCATCTATGTGGTTTGCGGCCCTAGATATGGCTTGAATGTTGAAAGATAAGAACTTCTCAATAAGTTCCTTAGCCTTTCGGTGGTATTGTTTGAGGTGAGGGTTATGAACTTCATATTTATCTCTGATTTGATTCACAGCCAACTCAGAATCCTCGCTTACCAACAAATGGAGAATTCATAAGTCTAATACATTTTGGAGGCCTTGAACTAACACTTCATATTCATCAATATTATTAGTGTTTGGGAATTCTAATTGAAAAGAGAAAGGGATTTCCTTTCCCTTGGGATCACACAAAAGGACCCCAACCCCATATTTGTGATTGGATTTAGCACTGTCAAAATCCATGCTCCACATCATTTCTTCAAACTCAAAAGGATAGACATGTGCATCTTCCTCAGATAAAACAATATACGTACCCATCCCTGTGTCTTGAAAAGACACATGTTTCGTGTTGTAGGAAGCATGTACAACCTGCTCTCGGTATTTCAGTTATCTCCTAATGACAACTTCAACACCTTTATGAGAAAAGGTGAAGTGGGTTCCTTCCATGAAGTAAAAACCCTTTTTTACTTTGGTGGACCACTCCCTTCCTAAAAGCATGTTGTATGCTTCAAGTATGTCTTATATGATCACGTTTATGAGCATGCTCACATCCAGAGCTTAGTTGAAAGCAATGGATAAGCCCTTGATGTAGCCAATGGTTTCTACAGTCCTCAAATCCAAAGCTAGCAGATCTTTAGGGCCTGTGCATTCAAGACACAATCTCCTCATGACTTGAAGGGGCATGACATTGTGCCCCGCTCCTGTGTCATTGACACAATTATGGAGAAAAAAATCAAAAATCATAACTGAGACATAAAAAGGAGGAACTCCATGGTCTAAATCAATGACATCATAGCCTCCTTAGGTTGAGAAGAGGACTCTTTGGAAAGAGGAACTCTTTGTGCTATTCGTGGAGTAGGAGGTGCTTGTAGAACACGTGAAAGGTTTTAAAACTGAGAAGGTGTTCTAAGAGCATCTAATAACGTCATGTGGGTGGGGACCTTTGCTATATCTTCAACGACGTTGTAATGCACCATTATTGGGAAGAAGGTTGGTGGATTATTAGGAAAATTTACCTTGTTAGGAGTCCACGAAACCCTGTTCCTTGGAGGATAAGGTAATCTACCATTCATGGGAACTTTGCTTTTTTCATTGTCCTTAGGATCAATTTTTGTCCCTTCCACCCCTTGCGGAGTGGTTTTATTGGACTGACTCCTAGTTTCTATAGAAAAGCTTCTGAAGGTAAGAGGATCATCATCGTAGGGAACAAAATATTCCATGTTAACTTGGTAATTTTGGGAAGTGGAGGCAAGCTTGTTTTTCATTGGAGGTAGAGGGGATTTGCCAGTTTTAGACAACTCTAGGTGATGTGTATACGAGTAACAATACTTAGGATCATGGAAGTCTTGGAAAAAGTGGCACCAATTGTAACTATTGGATCATGTTGTCATTGATGCCAATGGTTTGATTGATTGATGTCAAGTGATTCATTGATGCCAATGGTTTGATTGATTGATGTCAAGTGATTGATTGATGTCAAAGGATTGATTAATTGATGATTGATCTAATGTAATATGTATTTTCATTTATGAGAATGCATAGATGAAGATGGATCAATGAGTTTTCATTGATATGATAAAGATGGATCAATGAGTTTTCATTGATATGATGAAAATGGATCAATGAGTTGTCATTGATACATAATGCATAGTTGATGTATATGATGCAGTGGTGGATTGATGCAAAGATGAATAATTATTGTATTATCATGATTGATAAGGTGCACAAACGGATGAACTCCAAAGTGGTCCCCTTATGGTGAAATCCCTCACGAGAAGACGCTTTGCGGATTGAGTTATCCTAGAAGAATGGTTGGAGGACCCATTCTTGTATGTGGAATAATAAGATGAAGATCAATGAATTTGTTGGTGAAACTATCCTAGATGGATAGTGCTTGTCATTCCATTTCCAATGGTATGTGGAATGTCACATAACTCCTCACGGTTTGAGAGTTATGGCCTTACGAAGTTGGAGGACCCCCATATGAAGGCTTGAAGCCCCCAAGGTCAAACAAGTCAAAGTGACCTAAAAGAAGAAATCGTTATTTAAATGATAAAGTAAAGTGACAAATTCAAGGTGGATTATTTAAATAATAAAGTAAGGTGACAAAATCAAGAAGGAATATTTAAATGATAAAGTATTGGAGAACTTTATATTTATGGAAAGTGGTTAACCCTAAAATAAGGAAAATGGGTTAAGTGACCTAGAGGATGAAAGTATAAATAAGATAGCTATGGACTCTTGCAAAAAATTTCTTTTGTGGATCAATGGAGAGCTTCTTGCGAGATTATCTTTTAGAGTATTGATGGAGAGCTTCTTGTGAGAGCATCTTTGGTGTGGATCTTTTGAGCATGATTGAAGATTTATTATGAGAAAGAGAGCATGAGGAGGATCTCATGAACGCATCAAAGTTTCGGCAATATCGAAGATCTTGACAACAAAAATATCGGAGCTTCAGAAACCCTAGTTTGTGAGGTGTACGCGGGTTGTAATGGGCCAGGGCACGTACATACGCGAGCTATATGTGGACAGGGAACGTACATTGGATAAAATCATGGAGATTTGTGTTTAAGTTGAAGACAAGATGTTGAAGACTAAATCAGGTTCGAGATCTGCATTCTATGGGATCATATATGTCACTAAGACATTGGTATGGTTACATTATTGTCTTGATGGATATTATTGCTTGTTGTGTTGTGAATGCTTAGGGCATTCTTGGTATGGTTTTTATGATATGGTTTATGTTGGTTGATAGAGTGAGCAACACTCTTATGATTCAGTACTGATATGATGGCTATAGTATTATGCATGATTGAGTAGCATTCATATTGATTGGTCGTGGAGCATGAGTAAGCTATTGGAGAGCTTGGATGTGTTGTGACTGGTTGGTGGTTAGTTTCGACAGTGAGAGACAAAAGAGAATGATAAATTGGTTGCAGAGGATCTGAGTTGATCTTGAAGGATAAACCCTAAATAGCTCAGAAGGTATGTGCATGTCGTTGTATACACTAGTTGCCTACATACGTGGGTTGTAGTGAGCCAGAGCGTATACACATGCGGGCTGCACTACTGACAGGTCGCGTACCTATTGCAGATTGATATTTGTTGAGGATTGTTGCCTCATCTCAGTTGGTGCTGAGGGTGTAAGTTGAGTCTTGCATTATAGAGTTGGTGCTCTTGTAGAGTTGTACTCTATTCAGTTGTTGTTGAAAAACCCCAAGGATTGTAGTTCGTAATAAAAATAAAATTGTACATACATATTGTGTTCTTTGTGTTCCTTGTGGTGATAACTTGTTGATGATATATTGTTGATATATGTTGTTGATATGTGTTCACATCTAACTGGTTATAAATGAAAGAAATGAGTAATGAGTAAAATGTTGAATGCTAACTAATGAGTTTTGTGTAAGAGGGAAGTTTTGGGAAAAAGATCCCCATACTGATTCACCCCCCCTCTAAGTGTGGTAGGTGTGTCCAACAGTAATCACCCCGGCTATCAACCCCACTGTCGGTCAACGCTACTACGCGGAATAACACTTATATAGTATGCATTTAAATGAAGTTAAATGACTTAATAGAGTAAACATATAATTATTGTTAACATACAGAATTAATGGAATTAACAGTAAATATCATTGCAACGGAATTCATGATAATATTGCAAGAATCATAGACATGCATTTTAATTGAAATTAAACACATGCATATACTTATATTTGAAACTATTGTAACTCCACCAACTACGTGCAAACCTTCTAGGAACTTCCCAGCCTTAGACCTCGCTGCTCATCATGCTCAATAGTGGGCCACCCACGAGCTGGGACTAAGTTCCACCCAAGGCAAGGGAATCCTAGACTAGGCTGAGGTTACAGGAAAAATGCACAAAGCAATTAGAAGGATTTTCTCTAGGATCCTTCTTGCGCCCACTACTCACGGACTCTCATTCCCCACATGCCTATTCCACCTGGGAGTATAAACCTTCACAAGCACAGTCCATTGGTGCTTCACCTCCCGCTGTGGGTCTCAGAAACAGGCCAGATCAGGAATTCTTAGAGCTCTGTAGCTGGTGATGGACTCTCTCTGGGAGAAAACCACTTCCCAGCAGACTCTCTCACCTGGAGAGAGTTGCTCACAGGCCTAAGAACTTGCCTCTTCTACCATGGTCCTGACAACCCGGTTCTTCAACCAGCTTCAACCCAATTCCCACAAAGTGAGGATAATAGCGACAACAACTGGTCAATTCCACTCAGGAAACACAGAAGAAAGCAACCCAAAGACAGTTCAGGTACAGACTTGAATTTGCAATAGCGGATAGGCTAGGCTCATAGGACACACATGTGATACGTCTCAATTCACGGGTTTTCCACTAGTTTTCAGGGTGCGTGACAAGGAATCCATGCAGAGGTCGAACACAAACTCAACAGTTTAGACAGAGGGTGTATCGGCCTCTCAAGAAAACATCACATGCCTCGGGTTTCAAAGATGCGTGAGGCATACAGATATCAGACGAAATTCATTGTTTCAGGCAGTCGATGACAGAATGGAGGATGAACCCCAAACTCAGCTGACGCTTCAGCTTTTAACCGCATGCGCCCAGGTTGACACTTGTCTTCCTGGAGCTGCATGTGTTCCCTTTTGCACACGTTGGAGCTGCATGTTTGCCTCTCCCAATACTTAGGATAAAAACATGTTTTGTCACCTAGCTTTAGAATAATAATAAAATATTATTCTCAAGGACTTAAGCCCCCTAAGCTTAGCCCCTATTTCCAACCTTTCAACCCCTTTTCTCTTACCCACCTTGTGGAAGCTTAGTCCCCCATCACTCTTTCTTCATGGTTGGTCTGCACATAGCAATGTTTAATATTTATTAATGTTTTGCATATTACATATACAAAAACAGGCTCCTGGCCTTTAACACTTAGGCTCTCCGGTCTAATAAACACATAAGCCTTCCGGCTTATCAATACTCGTCTCACCAACCTACAAAACATCATTACAATTCATAAACATGATTACAATTCATAATATAACTGAGGGGATATTAGAATCTCATCCCCTTATTTTCGCATTGTCCTCGGTGCAACTCTTTACACAACATCAGCAAAATTTTCAAAATCTTCAAAAAGATGCGGGTATTATGCCCGCATAGCATCCTCATGCTCCCATGTCACGTCCTCGGGACCGTACCAGATCCATTGGACCTTTACAAGCCCTATTGCTCGATTCCAGAGTTGTTTTCTTTTTCGGTCCAATATGCACACATGATGCACTTGCAGGACACATTCTTGCTCCACCTGAATCACATTCCAAACGATTACATGATTAGCATCAGGTATATATTTCTTAAGCAATGAAATATGAAACACATTATGTACAGTCATGGATGCAGGTAATGCAAGCATATATGCAACTGACCCAATCCTTTCTAGGATTTCAAATGGCCCACAAAATCTGGCTGCCAACTTGGAACAGTTTCCCAGCTTCAGGGAGCTTCTATTGGATTTTACTTTCAGGAAAACATGGTCACCCACTTTAAACCCTGTATGGATTATGTTCTTATCGACATAACGTTTCTGCCTATCTTGGGCAGCCTTTGAATTCTGCTTAATTTTTAGCATTTGTTCTTCCATTTCCTTGAGAAACTCTGGCCCAATTACTGCCCTATCAGCTGAATTATCCTAGCTTACTGGAGTATTGCACTTTCTTCCATAAAGTGCTTCAAATGGGCTCATTTTCAATTATGCTTGATACCCATTATTGTAGGCAAATTATACCAAGTGTAGTTAGTCTTCCCATTTCGATGGTTTGTCCATCACATACATCCTTAGTATGTCTTCTATTACTCAATTCACCCACTTTGTCTGCCCATCCGACTCAGGAAGATAGGTTGTACTGAAGTTCAGATTCATTCTGAACCCCTTGAATAACCCTTTCCAGAAATTTGAGGTAAAATTCAGGTCTCTGTCAGACACAATTGTCTTGGGAATTTCCTGCAATCGTGCCACTTCCTTCATAAAGATGTCGACAACATTCGTTGCCTTGTGATTAGTCTTTAATGGAATAAAATGGGCATCTTTCATAAGATTTTCCACTACCACCATGATTGAATCATGTTGCTTGCCTGTTCTGGGCAATCCTGTGATGAAATCCATTGTCACTAACTCCCATTTCCACTCAAGAATGGGTAAAGGCTGCAACAATCCTGTTGGGTGCATGTGTTTAGCTTTAACCTTATGGCACTCCATACATCTGGCAATGTATTCTGCAATATCTTTCTTCATACCTGGCCAAAAGTAATGGCTCTTGACTACTTCCACAGTTTTCTAATATCCAGGGTGCCCAGCATAAGGCACATTATGCATTTCATGCAAAATCATACTTTTCAGGTCCTAGACATTAGGTACATGAATTTTGTTTGTGTACATAAGTATTCCATCCATTTTCGTCTTATAATTTTCCACTTTCTGTGGCATCTCACCTTGTTGTAGCTTTGCTACCAAATCCCTGTACTGCAAATCTGTATTTGCAGCCTCCGAAATTCTTCCCTTTATATCAGTTCAATACATGCTAATGGTTGTAGCATGCAATTTGTGTACTCTCGTGCTGAGTGCATCAGCCACTTTATTCTCCTTCCCTTTGATATGCTTGATATTAAAATTGTATTCACAAAGAAAATCCAACCACCTACTCTGTCTAGCATTCAAGTTTGGTTGATCAAACAAATACTTCAGACCGTTATGGTCTTTTCTCAGTTCAAACCTCCTCCCCATGAGGTAATGCCTCCATTTATTTAGAGCGTGTACTATAGTTTCCAACTCCAAGTCATGAGTTGCATAGTTCCTTTCATCCTCTTTCAACTTTCTGGATTCATAACAAATTATGAATCCCTTCTGACTGAAGACTCCTCCCAGCCCTTCTTTGCATGCATCAGTGCACACCACGAAATCTTCATTCTTATCTACAATCCTTACGATTGGAGCACTAGTTAACAGTTGCTTCAATTACTAGAAGCTTCTCTCACAATATTATGTCCACTGAAACTTCTTCTCCTTCCTTTGCAAGGAAGTGATAGGGTGAGCTATCCTCGAGAACCCTGCAATAAACCTTTTGTAATAACCATCTAGACCCATAAAGGATCTAAATTCCATCGCATTCTTTGGCATTGACCATTCTCTGATGACCTTTATCTTCTCAAGATCTACAACTATCCCATCCTTCGAAATAATATGCCCCAAGTAATGGATCTGCTCCTAATAAAACAAGCACTTGCTCAATTTGGCATATAGCTGGTGCTCTCTTAGCACTTGCAACACCATCCTCAAATGATGTTCATGATCTTCCTCCGACTTGGAATACACCATGATGTCATCCAGTAAGACTATGACAAACTTGTCTAGATAGTCCCTCAATACACCATTCATCAAGCACATAAAAATAGCGGGTGCATTCGACATCCCAAATGGCACCACTGTGAATTCATAGTGACCATACCTTGTTCTAAAGGCGGTCTTGTTGATGTCTTCATCCTTTATCCTTACTTGGTGATATCCTAACCTGAGGTCTATCTTCGAAAATATCTTCGCATCCTTCAACTGATCGAAGAGATCATCAATCCTCGACAGAGGATATTTGTTCTTTACAGTTACTTTTTTCAATTGTCTAAAATCAATACACAATCTCAATGTCCCGTCCTTCTTCTTCACGAACAGGACCAGGGCACCCCAAGGTGACATAATTGGCCGTATATACCCCTTCTGTAAAATCTCTTCAAGCTTCAATTACAATTCTTTCAGTTCTGGCGTACTCATTCTATAAGGATCTTTTGACACTGGAGTTGCTCCAGGCATCAAGTTTATAGAGAAATCAATATCTCTCTTCGGGGGTAGTCTGGGTACCTCCTGAAATACATCTTCAAACTCTTTTAGTACCGCATGATCTCCAATATTTGACACCATATCCTTAGGTGCTTCCTCCATGTGGGTTGCAAATAATTGACAGCCTTTTCTGTAGCACTTCTTCAGCTGCATTGCTGAGATTTCTCTTATAGAAACAACTCTGGGAATTCTTTGGACTGTTTTCTAATTTCCTTCTTCATCCAGGAAAGTGAATGTCTTTTTACGACAATCCAATATGGCATGGTGTTGGTCCAACCAGTCCATCCCAATTAGACAGTCATAAGAACCTAAAGGAAGAATGTTCAATTTAGCCTTTGTGCTCATTCCATTCATGTCCACAGGACATGACTTAACCAACTCAGTGACTTTTCTCTTGGTTCATGTAGCCAGCTACACTAACCAAGACTTTTCATGTTTTATTTTCAGCAAATGCAAACTTTTCGCCTCTCTAGGATCTATATAACTTTGGCTAGCCCCTTAATCAATTAAAACAGTAAATGGTTGGTTGTTAATCATACCTTCCACTTCAATCATGTGCGACTGATATTCAACTTGCTTGTTGTCCAGGGTTGCATAGATCCTTGGCATTCTACTACCCATGTCCTCCACTGTTTCATCTTGTTGAACATTATGGACAGCTCTCACTTTTCCATTTTTATGGGGACAATCTTTGTACTTGTGGTTCCCCTGACAACCCCAACATTAAATGGGCATCTACCTTGGCCTTTGTTCCCCTACGTCAGCCATTCTCGACTCTCTAAACGATGACTGTCCTTCAGGACTGTTTCTGAAAAAGGGTGGCTTAGTTCCCTTCTTCCTCTGATCCATCTGGAATTTCTTCTTGTCATCCCAAGCCTTTTGAAAAGTAGGATTTTCTCTTTGTTTCTCATATAAGCACTTCGCTCTTCTTATCGTTTCTTCCATAGTCTTAGGGTCATCATATTGGATCTTGTCACTGATGGAAGGTGGAAATCCACTCAAATACCTCTTAATCTTGACAGTCTCTTCTTTGATGAATGGAACATACTTCAGCAATTCCAAAAATCTTCGCTCGTATTCATCAATGGTCATGTTGCCCAGCTTGATTTCAAAGAAATCTTTCATCTTTCTGTCATAATATCTTTTAGTCAAGTATTTCTTCTCGAAACACCTCTTGAATTATCTCCAAGTGATATCTTTCTCTCTAATGTGTTGTACCTGCACAAGTTGATCCCACCACACGGATGTCTTTCCTTTCAATTGATACATTGCAATTCTTCCTTCTGCATGAGAGGAATAATTTTGTAGTTGGAAATATTTCCTCATGCCAAGCAACCATGTCTCGACATCTTCCTCCTCCTTATGTTCTCCATCAAACGTAGGAGGCTTAATCTTGTTCATTTCTCCCTTCATTTCATCCACTCCAGATCTCCTGTTCTTTCTGGTAGGATATGGGCTTGAACTATTGTGTGCCCTCCTCTTGGAGTGACCTTGGGAGTGATGATGGTGTCTACCAACACTCCTTGATATTCTTCCCTCAGAAGCTTGGTGACTCCCTATTTTTCTCGAGTCTCTCTCCTTGTCCAACTTTTTTTTCTATTCTCTCCAGACTCTTCATCAACTTTAAGTTGAATTTTCCCTGCTTGTCCTTAGCTTTCATAAGCTTCTTGTTATTTTCTCGATGATTTTTGGCATCTTTATGCAATCTTTCAATGATTTTCATCATATGCCCTTCCTTATCTATGTCTTCTCCATGCCCATTGGAGTTCGACCCTTGAACTCCCAAATGAACATCCATTCCTTTTGCTTCATTCTCTGAACTGGAAGCATTATGTGCTTCCCCCATTTCTTTGCACTCAGTGGCAACTTTATTCGGTTATGTCACTCGTTAAACTTCTGCAAACACAATGTGCAGTCAACCAGAATTTGTCAAGCCATTATTCCTTAACAATTCCCACAAAATTCATAAACAAATTTGATTCAAGAAAACGTTCAGTTTTCATGAATTTTCCGAGATCTGCCCGGCTATGTAGTAAACTTAGGTCGTAGCCCTTTTCTCTCAGTTCCCCAACCCACGCTTCCAAGGTTTGTGACCAAGCGCTAGATCTCAAGGTTCTCTAATCAGGACTTCAGCTTTCAGAAAACTCCAATCATAGCACATCAGTTATTCGGAGTTTCGAATTACCAAACTAGCGAGGCAGGCAGATCAACCGTCCACCATACCTAACATCCGACGGTGGACATACACAAGGAAAATCCTATCATCAAAGCCTCCAGGACTTCGAAACTTTGAGACTTTGGAGTTTCGGGTTTCAGAGGTTCGGGACTTTGGTCCTCGAAGCTTCCACACTCGCTTCCCTCTCCAACTCCCGACTTCCAAACTTCCAACCTTTCTAGCCTCCGGGCCCACAACACAGTCGTCACCAACCACGATGGTGACACGTGGTGTACTTAAGAAGGTCCACGTTACCCCAGGCAACGTCATCCAGCCCCACAGCATCTACTTTTTTCCTTCAGAACCCACTGACATGTGGAACACATCCCATGTGTCCACGTCCATCCAAGTGGCATCAGCATGACCCACTACTTCGGCTCTTCGGGACTTCATAATTTCGGGCTTCGGGACTTTGTGAGTCAGCACATCTCACTTCTCTGGATAGTCAAACTCTTGAAATTACAATCTTCTCTTCTGCTTGATCCAATGGTCAAGCTCTTTTTCCCAGATCTATGGTGTAGATATTCTCGAGATTTCAAAGTTTCGGGTTTCAGAGGTTTGTGTCTTAGTGCACCCCGCTTCTCCCAATTGTCGAACTCCAAAAGGCTTCCAGGATAACCTTCTTGTGCCTTCTCAGGATTTGACAGTCGTAAAGGAATCTCCTCTTTCCCTAATAGATCCTATGGCTCTCAACACACCAAGTGTTGAGCTCTCTCTCTCTCTCTGGTCAAACACCACGCCAGTTGCAGTTTTATTCTACGCTACTCCTCCTGAGCTTTGTAACACGGCCAAGTAACCCATTGGCACTAAGAAATATTTTAAGGTTCGAAATTATTCCTCCAGACACAATTTCCTCTCAAAACCTTGGGTCCAAAGACCACTTATCCGACCCATCCAGTCTCAGCGTTGAAACCTGGGGCTCTGATACCATATTGTAGTGACCCCAGCCATCAACCCCATTGTCGAGCAACGCTACTACGTGGAATAACACTTATATAGTATGAATTTAAATGAAGTTAAATGAATTAACAGAGTAAACATATAATTATTGCTAACATACAGAATTAATGGAATTAACAGTAAATATCATTGCAACGGAATACATGATAATATTGCAAGCATCATAGACATGCATTTTAATTGAAATTAAACACATGCATATACTTATCTTTGAAACTGTTGTAACTCCACCAACTACGTGCAAAACTTCCATGAACCTCCCAGCCTTAGACCTCGTTGTTCATCACGCTCAGCAGTGGGTCACCCCCGAGCTGGGACTAAGCTCCACCCAAGGCAAGGGAATCCTAGACTAGGCTGAGGTTACAGGAAAACTGCACAGAGAAACCAGAAGGATTCTCTCTAGGAGCCTTCTTACGCCCACTACTCATGGAATCCCATTTCCCACATGCCTATTCCACCCGAGAGTATACACCTTCACAAGCATAGTCCATCGGTGCTTCACCTCCCTCTCTGGGTCTCAGCAACAGGCCGGATCAGGAATTCTCAGAGCTTCATAGCTGGTGATGGAATCTCTCTGGGAGAAAACCACTTCCCAGTAGACTCTCTCACTTGAAGAGATTTTCTCACAGGCCTAACAACCTGCCTCTTCTACCACGGGCATGACAACCCAGTTCTTCAACCAGCTTCAACCCAATTCCCACAAAGTGAGGATAACAACGATAACAATTGTTCAATTCCACTCAAGAAACACAGAAGGTAGAAACCCAAAGACAGTTCAAGTACAGACTTGACTCTGCAAGAGTGGATAGGCTGGGCTCACAAGACACACATGTGACATGTCTCAATTCACAGGTTTGTTGATGGTTTTTAGGGTGCATGACAAGGAATCCATGCAGAGGTCGAACACAGACTCAACGGTTCAAACAGAGGGTGTATCGGGCTCTCAAGAAAACATCACAGGCCTCGGGTTTCAAAGCTACGTGAGGCATATAGAGATCAGAAAAAATTCATTGTTTCAGACAGTCGACGACAGAATGGAGGATGAACCCCGAACTTAGGTGACGCTTCAGCTTTTAACCGCATGCACCCAGGTCGACACTTGTCTTCCTGGAGATGCATGTGCTCCCTTTTGCACACGTTGGAGCTGCATGCTTGCCTCTCCCAAGACTTAGGATAAAAACATGTTTTGTCACCTAGCTTTAGAATAATAATAAAATATTATTCTGAAGGACTTAAGCCCCCTAAGCTTAGACCCTCTTTCAAACCTTTCAGCCCCTTTTCCCTTACCCGCCCTGTGGAAGCTTAGTCCCCCATCACTCTTTCTTTGTGGTCGGTCTGCATGCAGTGATGTTTAATCTTTATTAATGTTCTGCATATTACATATACAAAAACAGGCTCCTGGCCTTTAACACTTAGGCTCTCCGGCCTAATAAACACATAAGCCTAACAACTTATCAATACTTGGCTCACCGGCCTATAAAACATGACTACAATTCATAAAAATGATTAAAATTCATAATATAACTAGGGCACTACCGGGGGATATTACACCAATCCAATTCAACAACATGTTTCCTAGGAGGAGGAGTAGGAGGAAAATGAGTCCTTGGCCTCGCAGCAGCAGTAAACTATAATCCATTCACCTTTCGATTAAGGGAACTATTTGGTTTTTCATGTTCATTAACAACTTGAGCGTTTTAGAACTTTCCCTTTCTTCAATATTAGAAGTTTGGGCAGGTGGGGGTTCATACCGAGGACCCTCGTTTCGAGGTACCTCATTCCTAGGCCTTTGGTTAAAATGGGGTTACGCTAAAGGTGAGGGAATTATACCAGATTCCTCCATGTTTCTCTCAATTTCCAGGGCACTAACCTTGGTCGCATCTAAAGTTTGTATTGATTTATCTTCAATATATACTTTACATTTGGATTAATAGCGGTCAAGTAGTAATGGAACAAATTGTTCCCAGATGGTTGGGAAGCAGTTGGAAACCTATTCAAGGTTGAGGTAAAGCATTGATTAAAGTTTCAAATTTTCTCCCCCTCATGGATGAAGATGGTTGTGAAATCCCTGAGTAGAGAAGCCACATCATCTGCCCCTTGGAAATGCTTTTTGAATTCTTGGACCATAGTGTCCCAATATGGGATACTATCATTGGGAAGTAAGATATACCATCTCGTCTCTTCACCCTCAAAGGTTTTTACAAAATTATAATGATGACATCAAGAATTGTTATGTCCATAAGTGATAATGTGTCATAGAATTTTTGTATATGTTCCTCGACATTCAATGTACCAGCGCCATCGAACTTAGGACGTTGTTTGGGGAATCTGCATGAATGTTATGAAGATATTGGGGTAGCCTCAAAGGAGTCTCGGGTTGTCAGGGCATTTCCATCGGAACAACTATGGGAGGAAAAACAATAGTTGTTGGAACAATGAGAGGAACAACCTGAGGGTTAGTAGTTTTTGTTGGATTGACTAAAGTTTTCTTTAGTAGGGGGATTTGAAAAGGAGAAGAGGAAGAGGGTGACTCAGCATGCATGACAGTTGTAATGAGTTTCTTTGGTTTCCCATATGTATGTGTCTCGCTACTTGTTTTCTTTCATAAACTTTGACTTCTTGTATTCCTGGGGGACATTGTTTCCCTAGTTTTAGGATGTTTCCTCCCTGCCCACTTGCAAGGGGCTTGTTGAAGAAAATATATGAAATTATCTTAATCAATCATTTTCATATCTTGCTTGGCTAAGGCAAGATAGACGGGAATATCACCACCCTATGTTTATAAACTCAAAATTTGTTTCCTAATCCACAAGTATTGGTTACAAGGGCTTAGGCTGATTTTTTATAAATAAAATATTGCTAAAAAATTCAATATTTTATGTAATTTTATGAATATAAGAGATGAAAAATTAAATGTGGAGACAAAAGCAAAAATACCAAGTTACAATTAATCACAGATGAGACAGAATAGCAATCTCTTATTTCATTCCAATAAATCAAAATAATCCTTCTCTTTACAAAATTCCCTAAGGAAGTTTGGACCAAAGTCAAACTTAGATGTCCCCGATGAAAACAATACAAAAGGACTTCTGACAGAAAGTAAAAAAA
>JZKD02S0584261.1:272699-285153 GCA_000966675.3 Picea glauca
AAAATTTAACTCATAAATTACATTTGAGTTCAAACAAATTCCGGGATAGATTGCATCTGTGAGTTCAAACAAATTCCTGGATATATTGCATCTGTGAGTTCAAACAAATTCCTGCATTTGAGTTCAAACAAATTCCTGGATAGATTGCATCTGTGAGTTCAAACAAATTCCTGGATTTTGAAGAAATTCAGCAGCTCCTAAAAATTAAAAAACAATAAAATTGAGATAAAATAGAATTCTCCCCCTTATAGCTTCACAAGTACAAGAATTTCGTTTTTAAACTTTTTTTAATGATTTTTTTTAAAGTGAAAGGGTGCTTTATCGGGAAGAAGATTTCATGCATCGATTTGATTTAAATTTTAATAACTAATTTAAGTTGTAATCTTAAAACAAATTATTATTATTTTAAAGATTTTAAATAATTTACAAATAATTAATATTTCAACTTAAAACAAATTATTATTATTTTAAAGATTTTAAATAATTTACCAATAATTAATATTTTTATTATTTTAAAGATTTTAAATAATTTACTAATAATTAATATTTTTTTTAAAATTAAAAAAAAAATATTATTATTAATATAAAATTTTTATATATAATTTACATATAAAAATTTTTGGAAAAAAAAACTGTCTCAAGTTTTGAAATATCCACTTAAGTTTGAGAAAAAAAATATTATCAAAACTTTTCAAGAGAAAATATTTTCAAGTTTGAGAAAAAAAATATTATCAAAACTTTTCAAGAGAAAATATTATTAAAAGTTTTGGGAAAAAAAAATATTATTATCATTATCTTAAGATATCGTACAAACAATTATCAATTACTTAACTTTAACTTTCCTTTAAGGAAAGAAATAATAAATTTTCCTTTTGTGAAGAATAAAAGAAAAACCAAACCTCAAAGAATCCACCTCAGCAGCTGTTTGAATTTCTTGTCTTTGGGTCTTCTACAGCTAGGTCTTATGATATCTCCATATTATGAAGGTTTCCTTGCTATTTAATGCGTTGAGAAGCTCAGTTCCTCTTTCAAACCTCTCTGGATGGACCAACCTATTGAATTTAGCACAATAAGCACCTTAACTCGGGAAGAAAATAACTGATATGTTTTATTGATACATTTCAACACCTTGACTGTAACCTTAAATTTTAAAACTGCTAACACCACACCAGCCAATGGTGTTTTCAGCAAGAAATCACACTGCTAATACAGTCTTTGCGGCACAGAACTGAACTGCCCTACTGAACAGAACTTAAAATATTCCAAAGAATAGAGCATTTTTATGTGTTGAACAGGATTGAATACCAGCAAACAGGACAGACCCTCTGTACAAACACGGATCATGCCAGAGAAACCAGGAAAACTGTGTAAATAAGAATTTTTAGCAACAAGATTCATCACAAGGAAGGAAAATTTCAGAAAACAAAAAGAACGTTGCTTTCAAATTGAGTCAATTGGAGAATAATTTACAGAGTTTTAGTTACAGAGATAAACAGTCGTCTTGCGCAGGCTGCTGGCAGCAAGGATGTCATATTCAGTTCCTGAGTCTTGATTGCGTCTTGTTGTGACAGCAGCTTTCACGGGTTTGTAACTGCTTCACGGTTACACCCACGTGACGTCATCTTTTCCTTTAATACGAATAGTTGTTTTTTAATTTTTATGTTTTATTACTGATCAGACCTTCCATTTTTAGTTACCTTCCATTTTTAGTTGTTGATGGTCCCCATGAACACTTTCATGGGTATCACTGACGATGACCATGTGCTTAACTAGCACAGTCTTAAAGGCTTGAGCTGTTCTCATTTATTTTAAAGGAATGCGAGACATCTGCTAGCAATTTCTCTAGTTCTTCATTCACGTCTTCCGAGCCTGCTCTTTCTGCTTTTCCTTGTCTGGTGAAGGTTGTAACATAATAAGTTTTCTGTTTGCTCAGTTCTTTATAAGGAGCTTCAGATGCAATGGCTAACATTCTTAGTCAGTGTGGCCATTCTTGTTACAATGACTACAATGTTTGGAAGTCTTTCCTTCATCTGCATCATATGAAGGGACTTGTTTTGCTCCTTGTATGTCTGCACTTTCTTCCCTTTCATCTCAACACACAGGGCTCTGTGCAAGCTTCATATATGCACTGAATATCAAATAACGACAATTCTTGTTGAATGTAGAGATGCTATCCTTCTAAATACTTAAGCACAATGGGGCTCTTCCTCGGAAACTTTCAGCAAGTTAGCATACGTGTGAAACTCAACAGTGTATTCAATTTCATTCACATCCTGCCCTGGTTTCTGCGATAGGTGCTGTCAATCAACTTGAAGTTCCCGTCAATACCCACTGGGTAGAACATTTTGCGTAACACTGTTGAACTCTTCCCAGTCTACTACTGGCCTTCGTCCTTGCCTTACTTGGTGCTCACAAAAACTTTAACACCAGCGCAAGGCCTGACCATTCATCTGTAGTCAGGCAAATGAAATTTTCCGATTATTTGAAGGCCTTGGCAAGTGAAGTATACTTCTAGCTACCTGAATCAATCATCCAATTTCTAGGCATCCATAGCACTGTCAAAGGGTAAGATATCAATCTTAGCTTCTACCTTAAAATAACTAGAAAGGGGATTACGAACATTCTCTTGTTCAATAAAGGGTTCTCCTTCCTCATGCTTTGGCTCCTCTCCTGCAGCCTTATCTTTCTTCAGAAAGGTCCACCAATGGCACATTGTTTCCTGCAGGGACTCATTGTTTGCCTCCATCTCGGAGGACCTTTCTTCACAGTCATGGTCCATTCTCCTATACCGGCTTCATTCTAAACCCATCTACACCTCTTCTCCACTAGCTTAGTGCTGGCTGATTGTCAATATTATCCACATGCTTAATCCGGGACCTGTGGGATATGGGTCTCTGATTCGGGTTTGCACTTTTAGGATGCAAGTGCTTTGATACCAAAACTCTGATCTGTTTTATTGATACCTTTCAAAACAGTGACTGTAGCATGGAATCCAAAGTGCCAACCACACCTGCCAATGGAGGATTCAACAAGAAATCACACTGCTAATAGAGTTTTTGCTGCAAAGCAGGATTGCTTACCAGAAAACAGGGCAGACTCTTTGTATAAACACCCATTATGCCAGAGAAACCAGGAAAACTGAATAAATGAGAAGTCTTAACAGCAAGATTCATCACAAGGAAAGAAAATTTTAGAAAACAAAAGAACGTTGCTTTATTCATCAGGAGAACAATTTACAGAGTTTTTAGGTACAGAGAAATACAGTCGTATTGCAAAGTTGCACCCTAGTGCTGGTAGCAAGGATTTCATATTCTGTCCTGGACTGCGTCATGTTGTGACAGCAGTCTTCTCTTCCTTTTCCCTATTTCTGTCACTATTTGCTCCCCTCCCTGCTGCTGGAGAAAATGACATGTTTTTCCCTATTTCTGTCACTATTTGCTCCCCTCCCTGCTGCTGGAGAAAATGACATGTTTTTCCCTATTTCTGTCACTATTTGCTCCCCTCCCCGCTGCTGGAGAAAATGACGATGTTAATACATCGAGAATCACGACTCAAGAGGAAAAAATGACATGTTAATACATCGAGAATCACGACTCAAGAGTTTGACAGTTACATTCACGTGGCTTCATCCTTTCTTTTAATAATTTTTTTTGATCCAATACAGATCAATGATAGTGCCATGTGTTTTGTTTCATTGATAATAGAATTCTATCATAAGAGTACCCATGTCAGCTGCCAGAAATAGAAAAAACCATACACAGCATAACAGTAAATGTATACAAATAGACGAGTTGAGGATTGAAACACTATTTGCTTGTTTTTCAAAATTAAATTTTCCCAGACTTCATAACGTTTCAAACTGCATTTCAATCATAAATTGGGTTCGATCAGGCAGACCATAAAGAGGTCCCCTTCTAAGCTACTTCGTTTCTGTCAATGCCCTAGGCTCTGTCAATCCCTAGGCTATACATAAGTAGAATTATAGGTCAATATTTAGTGGATGTTAAATAGGGGAAGTAACAAAATCCGTGAAACTATTTCAGCCAGAGATGGAATGAAAGAGTTGAACATGCTTGACAACCAAACAAAGCAAGAGTAATAAGTAGGTCATGGGAAAAGACACTACAAAAATCAAAGTTCGGAATCAGGGAACCTCGAAAAAAGATATCATGGAACAGTATATAATTTTACAATGCATCCATGTCATGATGTTTGTTTGTTGGGTTCATCAGGGCGTATCTTGATCACACTAAAACTGAAATGAAGATGGGACTGATAAAGTATATTGAACAATGTTGATGTGCAGAGTTTGCTGACATAACGTGGGAGGAATTCCATGGACAATATTTGGGTGCTTCACAGAACTGTTCCGCTACGAAAAGTAATCATAAGTTCACGGATGCCCAACCTCCTACGAAGGTAATACAATAATCCTCTTAAGATATTAGATAAACACATGGCAAGTAATGAAAGTTTTCAAAGCGCGTCTTTATGTGTATCTTTGTTTTATTGATTTTGTTTAGACTTACAAAGTATATAATTAACATAGTTACCAATTTAATTTAATAAGAAACGTGACTTCAAAATTATAACTCTGTAATTTTTTTATTTATTTTTGGTTAAAAACACTAAAATGACTTGTTTGAAATAGTGGTTTTGAGAAAAACTTTAAAATTTATTCAAGTGATGTTACAAGTAACATCTATTTTCTGTTTTTTTTGGAATTAAAATTATGATTTAATAAAAATAGTGATCTTAACAATTGATACTATCGTAAATAAAAAAATTCAAAATCTACTCCTAAATTGCTATTTAAAAATTTATTTATTAATTAATTTTTTTTTTTAAATTCACTTTAAAAATAAATAAATTGAAAAAAAATAAATTCATAATTTAAAATAATGAAAAAAAAATTAAAAAAGCATAAAAAATATACTAAAATAAAACTAAAACTAAAAATTAAAATGAAAAATAAAACATTTAAAATACAAATTTAAAAAATTCAAAAACAATTAAAAAAAACATTTAAAATACAAATATTAAAAAACTTTAAAAAACATTAAAACAAAACCAAAAAAAATTAAAACTATTTTAATTTTAAAATAAGAAAAACAAATTTAAAATCTAAAACAGTCAAAACAAATTTTTTTTTAATAAAAAACAAAAACACTTAACAATTAAAAAGGCGGGCAATTCACCCTGGATGGGGTGACATTGCAAGTCAACCATGACAACATGCAAGTCAACCACCCCCTCTCTCCTAGGGTGGCGACCTGGAGGCGCGCATTCACTCCACTTGCAGCGCGCATTCACTCCACTTGCAACCCCCTCTGCAATTGCACTTGAAATCGTCCTCCTTCCTATACATAGTTCGTGGGGAATTGATGGCTCCTCAACTTCCTTTGCAGGTTAACCTTGTCACTCATGTTAAATTATCGAGCTTATATAATATGTGGATTATTTTTTTAAATTCTTCACCACTTTGATTCTAGTTTAATATATTTCAACAATGTAAATTTATGTAGATCCACAAGCATAATCATGAACAACACACATACCTTGGAGAAACCCTATACAAGAAGAAAAACCCCAACAAACAATCTCCTTTTATTGCAAATATAAAGTATGAACACTTACAAATATACACCATGAAATTCTGCTCTTAAAAAGCTTGCCAATATGAATTTGACCTGACTCTATGACCTGTAAAACATTGATAGACTTTGCTGATAAATACCTCTGTTATAGACCAGCACTACGGAAGAAGCTATGCGTCGCCTGACTGCTATTTTGCTGCCTTTTCTGGACTGAAATACACCAGCCCTGTTGGAGTATTTTGGTGCCCTCTACGACTGCTATATGCAACCTGCTAAAAATGATATGCGCTGCCTTAGGTTGATACGCTGCCTTCTAAGACTGATATATGCAGCCTTCTAAAACTGATATATTTCAGCTCTGTATACCAGCCCTCACACTGCATAACCTGATGTGTAGAATGAGGGGTCGACCTCTGCTTATAAAGGCGTGGAGAGGAGAAGGAGAAGGAGAGGACTTGAATTAGAAACTTGTTTGCATGTTTTTTCATAACTCGACTTCAACTTGAAATAGATATTGGACAAAAGACTTCAGTTAGTTCGAATTTAGAACTAGACTTGAAATTTCAGTTACAACTAGCCCTTGACTTGTCAATATATGCGAACTAACTTAGCATGCACATGACATGCATGCATGCAACTTTATGCAACTATGCAACTTATGCAACTTTATTTAACTTGAATTTTACAACTTGCCCTTTTACAACTTGAGTTTAACAACTCATTCAACTTGACTCTTATACATGGCAATTTGAATTTCTTCATGGTGGAAAGTGTTACATGTGCCAACGCACTAGATCAATACATTTACATCATTTGCAATATTAGGAAGATTGTTTGTTTCTAGCTCATAGGAATTTATGTTCAACCTAACTTTTGCTAGATGCCTTGACTTTTGCTCATGGCTCGCAAGGCTTGACTAGGCTCACAGAGGTTCTACGTTCCTCCTGAATTTTGCACTAGTCTGTCTATGCTCACAGAGGTTGTACGTTCCCCCTGACTTTTGCACTACTCTGTCTATGCTCACAGAGGTTGCACATTCGCCCTGACTTTTGCACTAGACTGTCTATGCTCATAGAGGTTGTACGTTCTCCTGACTTTTTCATTAGACTTACATCTTGACTCACAAGATCATATAGCATCTCGTTCGTCTTGACTTTTGGTATGATTCACAGAGGTTGTACGTTCCCCCTGGCTTTTGTCAATACCTCACAAGATTGGTTAATTCTCCAAATCTCCCTGGCTAGCCTCAGGGTGGCCCATATGGCCTCTCATTAGAGAATGACTGTCAATGCTGCCAAAATTTAACAACGCATCCACAACAGATGGCTCATTATGAAATTTTCTTGGCCCCACGAGCTCTTCTCCTGGGGCCTATTCTTCTTTCCAAGCCTGCTCTCCTTCTTTGCTCCGAGCTTCGACCTCTGGCCTCACACACCTTCTGCACACCCTTTCTCCCTCTGTGCGATTCACTCTGCACTCATTTTATGCCTAGAATTCGAGGCCGCTCGCTTAGAGCCAACGCACGTTCAACACAGAGTGGTCACCCTCCTTTCATTCCGCATCCCTATTGCACCTGTCCTTGCCACAATAACATGGCCTAACGTCCCCCTCACTCCACGTGCGAAGACAAAGACCGTAAGCCACCCGATGCTCCACCCTTGACTTCTGCCATTGGTTCGCTTCCCCCCAATCCGGATGCAACCTCCACTTCTTCCCCCACTCCTCTGCCTCATCCCGACTTCATTGATGTCTAGAGGGAAACCATCCAAGCATTGCGTGAGGACAATGCAGAAATGAAATTCCGCTAGGAGCTGATGGAGAAGTGCTTGGACTGGCTTCTAGATTTTAGAGCACAAGACCCTTCTCAGTGCCGCACCACAGAGAAGCTGCTTCAGGAAACAATGGAGCCGAAATGGTCGGACGCGTCAGAGCATGCTTTCCCCCATAGCTACACAAGCAAATAATTTTCATGGTCTGTCACTGTTTGGTCTACCAAGCCACAAAGCTATCTTTTTTGTTTCAGCAATAGGCTTAGCTTAGATATTTTGACTGGTGCATCATGACAGATTGTTAGATAGTAACAGATCTAACAAAATCTTATGGGACTTTTATCTCTGGTGGTGGGGTTGGTTTCCTTTTATGGCAGCCTCAGCACCAATGTCTTACACATTATATGTAAATTTTGATTCTGAAAGATAATACAACTACTATCTTACAAAAAAAAAAAAAGACGAACAATTCACAAGACGAACAATTCTCAGAATCACCCTTCCCCACACGCAACATATCGTCTATCCCTCCTCGCTTCTCCGCCATCACCCCACACCCCTCCTCCCCCTGTGCCATCCGTAAGCCACCCAACAACGAGTTTTTTTTTTTTAATTTTAAAATTGTTTTTAAAATTCATTTCTTTTGTTTTTAAAAAAATGTTTTTAAAAGTTTATTTTTTATATTTGTATTTTAAATATTTTTAAATTCTATTTTTTTTTTTTTAATTTATATTTTAAATGTTTTTTTGGTTTTTTATTTTAATTTATTTTTCTTAATTTTTAAAATCTTTGTATTTAGTGTATTATTAAATTGTTTTTGGCTTTGTTTAGCTGCTTTTCATTTTTTTTAATAGTTTTATGTTTTTTTTTAAAATTGAGTTGTAAATTAAAAAAAAAAATAACACATTTTTTTTAATATAAAAAAAGATTGTCAAAGTATTAAAAAAAAAAGAATACACATTTTTTAATACACATCTTTGAAGGTATTAAATTGTCAAAATTATTGTTTCAATTAAATCTTAATTATTTTTAAAGGTATTAAATTGTCTAAGTCACTGTTTCAATTAAATTTTAATTTTAATTCCAAAAAAATGGTACTTGTAGTATCATTTTTTGTTTTAAGGGTTAAATTTAAAGTTTTAAGGTTTTTGTCAAAATTGTGATTTTAAACAAAGTTAGAAGTTTAACCACCAAAAAAAAGGTATTATCGATAAAGCCACTTTTTAATTCAAGAATAAAAATAACTATTCAATACTATTTCTAGAAAAACAAAAACTCTTTATAATTCTCATTAAATTGATAACTTTGTTAATTCTATTTAAAAGTTTCTATAGTGAATATAGTCTATAATAAAGTAGAATGTTCTCATGTTATTTCATGAATTGTGCCTATTTCTGTAGGAAATAATTTCACCCTATGGTCAACCTATAGGTATATAAAGGAATTTCAATACATTGGTGAGGACAGAATATCCGTTTTTTTTCACCAAAAGCCAATAAAATGTATTTGTGCCTTGATACACCCTTTCAATTATGTATTGTATGATTGGAACAATCTTCCCCCTCCCTGTGGCAATTGTAATGTGAGGAATCTTAAAAATATTTAAGTATTTTTTCATGTTATTGTTTGATTGGACTGTTGCTCTAACAGAAAGACTGGAGAGAAGAAGGCATAGTGAGTCCCGTTAAAAACCAAGCACATTGTGGATCCTGCTGGACATTCAGGTAGATGCCCAACTCCATTTTAATTCTTCTTTTAGATGCCCAACTCCATTTAAATTTTTTTTTTTATAAATTAAGTTAATGATTGAGAAACAACCAAATTTTGTGATTCAATGAGAACTCTGGTAGACCAAAATCAAGTTGATAACTTGATTGAATATTGCAGCACTACTGGAGCACTAGAGGCTGCCTATACTCAGGCTACGGGAAAGACTGTTAGCCTGTCTGAACAACAGTTGGTTGACTGTGCCGGAGCATTTAACAACTTTGGTTGCAGTGGTGGTCTGCCATCCCAAGCATTTGAGTATATTAAATACAATGGAGGGCTTGACACTGAGGAAGCTTATCCTTACACAGCTAAAGATGGTGTTTGTAAATATGATGTAAACAATGTTGGTGTAAAGGTTGCTGATAGTGTCAACATCAGTTTGGTAACTCCTGTTTCCCTCATCATATTTGCCTTCTTTTCTGAGAATGTAGCTTTGCTTTACATTTTGTTCGAAACTTTCTATTTTGTTGATATATGCAACTATTTCAGTAAATACAATGGTGAAGTAAATGAATTTTATGCTGGACAAATGATGTACAGGGGGCAGAAGATGAACTCAAATCTGCTGTTGGTCTAGTTCGCCCCGTCAGTGTGGCATTCCAAGTTATTCAGGATTTCCGATTTTACAAGGAAGGAGTCTTCACCAGCACAACTTGTGGTCAAGGCCCAATGGTACGGGAAAATTAATATTAATTTTGTTTTTATTCGAAAAAACTATTCTAATAAAAAATATAGTTCTAGATTCGAATCTAGAGAAAACTGAATTCGTTGAAGCTGATTGGCCATTACTTTTCTTTTATTGAAACACCCAAAGTATAGCAAAATAGGCAACGAATGATCAGTTTTTACCATGGTGGTTAAGTCTATAATCATTATGTGAAATCCTGGATCTAAGTGAAGGATGTCCCAGCAATTGTAGACTGTCTCTGCGTCCAAAACTTTCCAACTTTGTGCCTCGTGAGGCTTCCATGAAATGTTTGTGAGGCCACTGTCTGTGAAAGAATTAACGTGGGTGTGAACTTAATTTGCAGGATGTCAACCATGCTGTTTTGGCTGTTGGGTATGGTGTTAGTGAGGAGGGGACTTCACACTGGATCATCAAGAATTCCTGGGGAAAGAGCTGGGGTGTTGAAGGATACTTCAAGATGGAGATGGGGAAGAATATGTGTGGTGAGTTATTTTATGTTTTTTTTTTAATATATTCTGTTCTTTTGTTCATGAATCTGCTTCTTAGAGGATTTGCGCACTAAAAGAAAATGTGATAACACAATTTTGGATTGCATCTCTTCAGGTGTTGCAACTTGTGCTTCGTACCCTGTTGTTTCTTAGAGCCTCGATTAGTAAATATCTACTGGTCAAGGTTTGAAAGCTTTGTCAAGTAGGATGTAAAAAGAAGAAAATGGACACTCGAGGTTATGAAGTAATGTGGAACAGATGCAATATCCAAATAGTGTATGGAAGTTTCAGTCTTTTAGAGTCACGACTGCTTTTGTAAATTTTATATCGACTGTTTAGTGGTTAGTCATCATATGGTTAGATCCGATAATGTTGAATGTTGCATAATGTATGTTGAAGACAATGCAAAGGATACATGTATTTGATTTGAACACTTTATTTTAGTTAAATTTAATATATTCTAACTGATGGAGACATAGCTGTGAATCAGTCATCTTTTCTGTTTCCGTAGACATGATAGCACAGGTGAGTGAAACATTTTATGGTTTATGGTAGAAAAATTAGGTGTTGGTGAAACATTTTATGCTTTATGGCAGAAAAATTAGGTGTTCAGCTTTCTTTCCTATTATTTTGTCAGGGTTTGAAAATTTGTAGGTGAATTCCATTCTTTAGAACATTTTTATATTGGATTTTTTATTAATTGATAGATTTGTTATGATAGAAACAAATTGGAAGGAAAGTTATAGATTTAGAGCTCTAATAAAAAAAATGATCACCTGAAGTTTAAGGTTAAGAATATGTGTTTCCTCCTAAGAGGTTACAGATTCAAATTCAGAGGGGGTAGAGTATGTATACTATACTAAACTTTAGCAATCAAATCATTGCCCTTGTCCCACAAACAAGAAGTCTCATACACCAATTTGATGTCTGATTTGACTGTAAACTTAAAATTAGATTATTATTATTATTATTATTTCACAAAGATCTTCTTTATTGACTATGAAAAAAACAATCTTTTATTTAAAATTACTAAATGTATTTCTTTATTGACTATGAAAAAAACAATCTTTTATTTAAAATTACTAAATGTATTAGTAAAAAAAAAAATTGATCATTACATTGTGAATCCTGTAATATTTTCAAAACACACCTCTGATAGTAACAGTTTCTTCATACTTAGAATCTTCCTAATGTATACATATAGAGAAGAATGCAAATCTCAAATAGTTATACTAAAAAGATAAAGTCTTACGTTTAATGTATACATATACAGAAGAATGCAAATCTCAAATAGCTATACTAAAAAGATAAAGACTTACGCTTAATTGTATGCATGTTGACTAAGATTATGAGCCTTCCATGTTATGTAGTGGTTTAAGCCTACTGTTAGAAGACTTGAACCCTGGTAGGGTATTAATAGTGCCCTGTTTTTTCCAATCATGGAAACCCCATTAACAAAATAATCATTATTTTGGCTAAACGAACAACATATCCCAAACAATAAATCAAAAATCAATTCTAAAAGGTACCAATGTTGCTCAAGCTCAAATGTTTCATGCAACTGTGTCTCTCTAACAGCTATAATGTGTCTTCTACAACATTATTACCTTAATGATGTATTCTTCTATAAAATCATGCAACTATTGTTTCAGATCTTGACTTTGTTAATAAAACTGTTTCAAATATATGCGTCCCAAACTCCGTGTAGCAGGGCAATCTACAAAAGAGGTTTTGATCTCTTGAGAGTCCCACAGCAGGCACAGATTGACGAGTATCCCATTTCATAAAGCCTACCTTTATCTGCGTTTACCTTGACGGACAATTCATGAATTAGGGAACTTATGTGCAAGCGATTTCATTTCCTCTTGAATATATCCTTGCAACCATCTCGAGTTTGGGATTATCTTGCTATACAATCTTGCTTCGAAGGCTTGTTTCAGATCCCCCACGTATCTGTCCGGTAGGAGCTTGGCTGGTGAGATATTTATTAAAAGAAAATCACGGGAAATCTGGTGGAATTGCACTATGTTCATAATTGAGAGAATTTAATTGAAGTTCCCTACTTAGTGAATTAGGGATTAGGGTACTTGTGGTTATGTGTGCGCAAAGATAATTCATTTTCTCTAGAATATGTAGGAAGTG
>JZKD02S0584273.1:0-16119 GCA_000966675.3 Picea glauca
GAATCTTACTAATCCTTCATATGCCAACTATAAATGATTAGCGATATTTTTGTAAAAATATTCAAATTTCTAAGGATTTTATATAGTTTGTATAAAAGTTTGGCGATTTTTAAGGTAAAATAATTTTATCTTATAGAATTTGGGCGAATCATTTTTAAAATAGCGAATCTCATTTTTGGAAAAACCATGGAAAATTAGCCCATTAGCGAAATTTATCCCCTAAAATCATCCCTGCAAGTTTTAAATATCGACTATTTTGAACAATCGTAGACATATTCCTATGATAGTTGAGAGCATATGTCGTATGATATAAGAATGTTTAGGGTCCTATAACTTTAGAAGAGGAAGAAAGAGAGAGGGCAAAACTTCCCAAGTATTGCAAAAATATCTTACTGCAAATTTGGCCATAATATTCATCATGATTCGTGGCTCCTAGGGTGCCTCGACATCGTTCCAATAACAACCTAGAACATCTCGAGTGATAACACCTAAGTCATACACTGTGAAACTCATGAACAAATCATATGCCCTTATCATGTGCCGGTGGTTCTCACTGGATAAGAATCATGCAATCCTCCAAGGAAATCGTCACGTTTCCCCAAGTCATGACCATCCAATGAAATTCTACCCAATTTCATCATCCAAGTCACCAAAAAATATATGTGTCTGCAAATGCTACCACTAATCATGTGTCTTTGTATGAACAGTCCTAAGCTGCAGTTGGACACTCAGTATAGTCCACTCTAGACCTCTGCAACTCATCTCTGAAAATGTTTGAATCCTCCTAGGTCAAATACCTCATACATCGTCATACCTCGACAATGTGTAACTCTTCAGCCCAATGAAGACTCTATCTCATCAACCTACCAAATTTTTGAATCCATCTTATCCATGCCAAAGCACCTTAGTTGCACCCATCATAACTCACAATGAAAAGTCACTAGAAGTCTATCCACAAGGTTGGAAATATGCCACACAACATATTGTTGTGATTTAGGCTCTCCGCCAATCCACCAGAACTCCCAACCTACCACACCACCGAGATACAATAGCCCACAACTCCTCATCTGGATTGTATGCTCCATGTCTCAAACTAGAGATCATCTAACATGTTGCCACCTGCAACCATCATTGTAGCTCCCTCTCAGAAATATCACCTCTCACCTTCCCAGAATAAGAACAACACTCCTCCAATGTTGTATCCAAAATGTGTCTCAATATGATCCCTTCTCTTCATATCCCAAGCTCTGATACCATGTCAATTTTCACATGCAACTCTGTGTGACTAATTTTAGATCTAAAAATTGCTTCCTAGTGATATAACAGTAAAACCCTAGTTCTTATCACTGAACAAATTTACACTGAAATTATTGACTGAAAAAATATGTAGCAGAAACACAAATATCAAATATGAATCATCAATACACATGAGACACAATTTAAGTTTTGTAATCTTTTTAATATTATAAATCCTAAGGGAAAAACAAGCCCTCCAAGCCAATACAATATCACCAAAATCTTAGGATAACCTTGTCCTCTAAAGTCACCAAAACTGAGAACAATCATGTTCTCCAATAACCATACAAATCAGAAAACAAAGCCTTAGAAATATCCCCGGGAACATCCTCTACACATGAATATGTTGTAGACCACATGTGTGCCTTGTTGATGTCACCTGTCAGCATGTATGGATCTGTACCTACCCAGAAACTCAGATATGTGATTCACCTTACTGGAAATCCGCGTACATACATTGTTTTCTCTCATGCAAACAACGTATACCCTATATGTGATTCGTCCTTCTGCAATCCGCGTACATATGCGCTTTTACCTCCTAAAAACTGTGTATAGTATGAAAAATTCACTCCACGCATGTGACCTTCTTTTATTCTCCCTTAAGGGCCATATTTTTCGCCTTGTATATTTTCCCTCTATTGAGATCACCAATCCTCCTAGAACAAGTGTAGACTCACTTATTCTAGATCCATCATGTCTCCACACACTCTACATGATTTGTAATGCCACAATGACCTCTCGTTTTATAAACAATCCTTAGGGGTCCACATAAAATCCCCTCCACAAGTCAACATCAAATTAGGCTTTCCTTGTGGGTGTGAAGCCCCAACACAAGCCCAGAAATCCCATCATCAAACCCATGAATCCCTCACTCAAATACAAGGGGGTTTTCACCAAACTGAAAGTGTGATGTGGTTCCCACAATGATTCCCACCTGTCCAACACCTAGGGTCATATAAGAATACCTTCCCGAAGCTACAAAAAGAAATATCCTGATAGATCTAATTATTGAGATCTATTCAATCCAATGACCTCCATCCATTTTGAGATTGAATATGCATGAGGGTTAAAGATATTACTTAACCCTAATATATCTAATGGTTGAGATCTATCTGATCCAATGACCCAAATTAAAATTGATCTTAAAGATAATCGATGATTAACGAAGTTAGTTAACCTTGATAGATCGAATGACTGAGATTGATTTGATCCAACAACCTAGATTAAAATCATGCTTAAAGATGTGTACTCCTTAACTATGCAACTTACTCCTGAAATATATGATGGCTGAGGATGATTTGATATGACGACTCTGATGAAATTCAGGCTTAAATTTTCATGAGGTTTAAAACATTTCTTAGCCTCGAAAAATATGACGACTGAGATCGATCATGATCAATGATTCTCATTCTTTTTGGGATACAATATGCACAACCAATAATAGGGCCCCTTCGTCCTGAATTCACTAAAAAGTGACACGTGTCCTCTTCTCAAGTTATCCTTCAACTAGCAACTCCACGTTATCTCCAATTGCTTGCATGGTCTAGAATTGTCCTACGTGAGATCCACGTTGAAGGTGCCCTATCTATCCAATCTGAAACTGCTAACGTGCCATCTGGCATTTGGATTTTTGTTAAAATCCCATTTATGAAATTTCTATATTTTTTATTTTCTGGATGGTCATGGCTCCACCTCTCGGTTCCACCATCTGTCATCCATATTTTTCAATAAATATTGTTCAAACAAACTCCAGATTTCCATATTTATAGATTTTCAAATAGTCAAGGTTCCACCATCCGACATCTAGCTTTTTAATTAAAACAAATTTAAAGAACTTCCAAATTTTCAAATGATCTATGTTCTGCCTCCTAGTCCTGCCATTCATCGATGATATTTCAAATGATGATGTTCCATTTTGAGAACATGGAATTTCATGTGTATGTTGATGTGGCATGATGTGACACTATTGACATGGCAACCCAAATCCAACATTTTCCATAAAAGCCTTTTTTTAGAAATTGTGGATCTCTGGATTACCAGATAGTCATGAATCATTCTCCTGGTTCTACCAATATGGAATCTTCCCTATAGCTTACCCTGTGGCCCTATTGACAGGTCACTCTGCCGACGTGACATGTTGAAAAGGATTGTTGACGTGGCATTGTTGACATGGCATCTGACATCCAACTTTTTGTTAAAATCCTGTTTTTGAGAATTTCTTGATTCCTTGATGGTCCTGGTTCCACCATCCACACTTTGAAACCAAGAATCTACCACCATTTCTTTGTTTACAGGACATCTACTGACATGGCACCCATACATGGCATGTTGGCATGACACTGTGTTGATCAAATTTTTTTATCAACTAGATTTAATTATCTTGGAAAAAAAATGATATTATAATAAAGAAATATTGAACGATTATCAATTCATGGTGTAGACCTCAGTATCAGCTTCATCATGCATTTTATGGATTAAAAATCCGAGTATGTATGCTCAATATATACACATTTTTGTCCAACCACCTGATAAGGAGATTGCAAGAAGAAATTAAAAGAATGAATTTTTTTTCTAAGTGTTATGCCCTCTTCTTCCATGTGCAACACTTAGTCCTTTCTCACATACTCTAGTACTCTCATCACATACTTGGCCACTTTTCTCATTACTTTCATATTCCCTTGGTCATTTTCTCGTACTTAGTCTCATATTCCTTTCACTTCACTTTATACTTAGCTAGTTTTCCTTTTTTCTAGTCTAGTCTCCCTCCTCGCTATCCTCCATACTTAACCCATTTCCATACTTAGCCTATTTTCATTTTCATTATCCACTTAGTTAATTTTCATAATACCCACCACTTAGTCATTTTCATAATTCATTTTCACAATCATTTTCATAATTCATTCCCATTTTCCATGTCCACTTATTTATTTTCATTATTATTTCCATAATTCATTTTTATTATCCATTTAACATTTAACATTTTCATTTTCATTTTCCTTTTACCATTTACCATTTTACTTTTCCTATTTCCATTTTCCATTTTCTATATTTTCACAATTTCTACGTTCATTTTCGTAATTCATTTCCATTTTCCCATAATTCATTTCATTTTTCTAGTTCATTCTCGTAATTCATTTACATTTTCCTTTATACTTTTTTTTTCCATTTTTCTTTTCCCAGATTTCATATTTCATTTCCATTTTCTTATTTTCACGTACCATATTTCACATAATTCCATTATATAATTCCCAATACTTACCATGTTTTACTCTTCCAACACTTATCCAAATTCAAGAAATGTAGAGCAGAGGTAGAACAATTTTTAGGTCCACATGCTCGTAGGTCCACAATCACGCATACTAAAAATTACACCTCTTACTTATATGTCATTGTTCATGTTTGAGTTTATTTAGACCGAAACAACAACCTCACGAGGATATAAATCCCCCTGCGTTTTTATAGAGGTGGTACTCCTCTTTAAGTTTTTCTAAAATATTTTATTTGAATTCTTTCAGGACAATATATAAATGAAAGAATGTTGTATAAACAACTCAAAAATATTTATCGCTCAATTAATACAAAAAATGATAAATATACACCAACGGTTCGTGAGAAAAGCACCAGGAACCTTCACTCATAAAATGTAAAATTGGAAGAAATAATATATACAAATTATATTTTATAGGAAATGGAAAACGGATCTCACATTCATCACATTCATAAAGTGTTTTTTGGAAGAAAACAATGTTATAGCAAGATTTGTCTCACCCTATGCAAACTTGTAGAGAAGGCCTTTTTACATTTCCCTATGCAAACTTGAAGTCCCTTTTTTGCAAATCCCAAAGCTAAAAACATTATTTTTCCACAAATACGCACCCTACCTATAGTACAACATTTGTATACGCAGGTTGCACCACTACAACTCGTGTACATCGGGATTTGTGCCCAAAATTAAAAAATGGTGTCGGCTTTCCATGTCACGCCATGAGATCCATGATGCTTGACCTTCCATATACTAGAAACGTTCCGACTCGACCCTTCAGTTCCACTTGAAGGCTACAAATGGGCCAAATCCGAGCTATGGAAAAGAGGAGAAGAATTCAACTTTGAGAGAAAAGTTACTTTGGAGAAATTATTCACTTCATATTGAGTTTGCATCCCTTTGTCCTTTTAAGTCTAAACACATTGTTCATTCCCCAAGCTATTCTCTACATGATTGAGAACCTCATTATCTCTCTTATATAAGCTTGCCTTTGGTGGAGGATTGAAGTGGTGGAGGCCTAGCTGGAAGGGACTTATTTTCTCGATTCTGAACCGTGTCGGCATGGAAGTCTGTCATTCATTCACTTTTGCTTATTACATTTTAATAGAAATACTCTTTTCTCATCCAATTAATATCTTACAAATATTTGAATTGTTATTCCATGGGCGTATTTGTTATGAATGTTGATGGGTTATGCTATTGAATGTGCTAACATTATATATTATCACCATATGCTTATGTTTCTTAGTTGTTGAGGACAAGTTGCAGGTGTATTGTTTTGAGTCAAGTGCACAACAGTGGACTTCATTGAACGTCTGGACGAGGTAGGCCTTGTATCTTGTCTTACTAGCATATTTGTTTATATAGCATACCCGAGATTAGAGTTGATTTCTGCAGTCATTTTCGTCTGTTGTGGTTTACCCCTAGCCATAGAGAGATTTTTCTTGTAACAGAATTGGCGACCATACTAGGGATAAATCTTCTTTTTCAGGGTTTGGAGTGTTTTTCTCATTAGATTTCTCTTGTTTATATTGAGTTTCTTGTCGTATGACTGCTTGACAACCTTTGTTCATTCTGAGTCTGAGTTTCTTAGCCTTCTCCTTAGCCTGATTGTCTTTTAACACATATATGTGGGGTTTTTTTCGACAATCACGTACATACACGTGTTTTCCTTTTGCAAGAAGCATATATACGCGCTTTTCCCTTGAACAGTCATGTACGTCACCCTTTGTTGCTTGGTTGTTGGGTTTGATGGTTGTTGGGTAGGTTTTGATGATTGTTGAGTCTTCTTGGGTCTCTATTGTGATTGTTAAGTGTTTGTTTTGATGATTGTTGAGTCTTCTTGAGTCTTCTTCTCATCATCCTTTTCATTTGATTATCCTTGCATCTTGGGTTGGGTGTTTTCAGCTTGATATCCTACTTGGTTTGTCTATGTTTACATACAATAGAGTTTTTGTATTAAATTGTTGTTTAGTCCTTGCATTTTCACTTCTTTTATATTGAAAACACAAAAATATTAGGCATTTTACATTGTTGGCATTTTATCTTTTGAGTCCTTATCATTGATCTTAGTACATGTAAAGAAAGATTGCATCCTATTTGGAATTGTAGAACTAAATTGAGAATTGCATATCATTTATTGGGAATTTAAGTTAGGACTTTGCATTGTATTCATATTCATTTTTTTACTTGTTGAGTCATAACATCATTAGTTTCACGACCACACCTTTTTTAGTAAGCAAGGCCACTAAAAGTAATGTTATAATTTAAAATTGATTAGTAATGATTTTATTTTTCTAGGGTGCACAAACTGGCTTTAGATTTAGAGCCTTGGAATAGGATTTTGTGAGTAAACTTCTCCAAGGTTATTAAATCAACATATGTGTCTGACTAAGGGAGTGGAGAAAACCATTGTATAATCGGTAATATCAGGAGGCTTCGCTTACACCGAAGTTAAGCATGAGGTCGCATGAGGTTGGTGGAAGGGATATCCCCTCGATACCTTATTAGCATTAGATATATTTATAGGGATATATTCGTATATGGGGATCTTGCTAGTACCTTTACCTTTGTGAGAGGTGGTGCTTCAAGGTTCCAGGCTTTGTTACTCTACCCATATGGTGGACCTGACTTACAACTGTTCGCCTATGCATCTGTTATATCGTGGTTGCTTGGTTGGTTGACATAGGTAAAACATAGATTACTTGCAGGGGTTATTCTGCAGGTACCCTGGGTCAGATCAGGGTCAGACAACACACAACCTTTATGGAGGATTACCTCTACGGGGGGATCTGACCGACTAGTTGTTAATCCCACGAGGACCCTTATAATTGATTATGATACCTCTGATCTTTAGCAGAGAAGTCTCGGGCCCCTCTTGGGCAAGGCATACCTACTTTAGAGAGGGAGGCCCCTTTCAAACACTTTACCTTGTTTATGTGCATATTGGCCTTTTGTTTTTATTTTGGTGTGCTCTTTGATTATTAGTTGACCTCGGGATTTTATACCATGCCTTGAGTTGTCATTATCATGGATAGTGGATTTCCTTTGGCTCCCTCATTTACCGCTACCTCCCCCATGACATTCACTCATTTCATGGGGACGAATCCATCCACTTTTCATAATGGTATGTATAATTACGACACTCATTCAATGCCTTGGGTCTCTAATAATTTTCCTCTTGGTATGCCAAACATGCCTTCACCATTTCCATCCTCTCCCTTGCCTGCTTATATGAATCCTAGTTTTGCATCTGGGGGCACGATGACTCCGCTATCCACATCTTCATTTGATAGGAGTCATGTCCCTCAATCAAATCTCACTTTGGGGGGTTGGAATTTCCTCTCTTACGGATCCAATCCTGGCCACGGTTTTTCAGGAGCCAATGCTCAAATGGGTGGTTATTCTACTTGTTACGCCTCATCTGTGTATCCTTTGTCCTCCATGTCAGTTCCTATGAACACTCTTCCCATGGTGGGTCTCCATATGTCCTCTGGTATTTCATACGGAGGGAATCAGTTTTATGGTATGGGCTACCCTCTTCACAAAACCCCTTCACATGGGGGAAACATATATCCTCACTTGACTAATCCTTATCATGCTTTTTTCTCTTTGTAGACATCTTCTTTAGTGATGATGCATGTACAAACCTCTATTGATCAATTAGGCTGAGGATAATACCTTTCCGGACAGGGACATGGTGTAAACCAGGACCCTTCTTGGTCTGCAATATCTCAAAACTAGTCACGGATCTTTTTTTTTATCCTTGGTGAATCATGGAGTAGCATCTAAATAATATTGAATCAAGTAATTGATTATATGCTTCCTATGTTGATCCATGCTTTGTTAATGCAGATAATATTCCTATGAAGTTTTCAACCTATTTGGATTAATATTTGGGTTTATTTCAAACATAAAATATAATTAATGATTTTGTTAAAAGGGTGCATCTAATCATATTAAATCCATTCATCATGAAGTGAAACAAGACTTAGAACATCACTATTTTATGTGATGATGTTAAGCAGTGGGTCAAGTGTCAAAATCCAAATGAAACAATGAGATTCATTTTCAATTTTTCATGAACTGGTATCAATAATTATTTTCCAAACCTATATAAGGAAATCTGAGCAAACAAGTTTAGACGAATACTCCCCTACGTTGCTCAAAACTTTAGGTGCTTAAAGAGAGAAAAAAATGGAGTTATTGGTTGTTCTTCCTTATTTCTCCAACTTGCATAGCAGAGAATATGATCAAAGAATGATTAAATTATGCTAATCATCTACTTATTGATGATAAAACATGAATGGTTAGTGGAGTTTCTTGTGTGATCAAACACAGTATTTCCCCTAATCAGGAAACATGTGTTGAATCCCCTCCCATATATGTCTTTCAATGAGAGTCTTAAGATTGCAACAAGGAGTCATGTTCTCATTTCTTACTGACAACATGAATCCAATGTAAATAGGGAAATGCTAGAGATAAGAGTCGTTTTCCAAAGATAATATTATATGATGGTCCCAATGGATGAGAGGTAAACGTTAAGGACCACTCTTTGAAGGATTATTTGAAACCCAATCAATAAGTGATGAGACAACAATGGATTAGGGAGATAAATTCCTGGTGCCAATATGCATAGAAATATTTTTCCTATTTGACTCAAAAAAACTTTTCTTATGAGCCCATCCAAAATTGTACAACTCATATAGATGACAATCAGGTATGCACGTTCAAATGACTCCCACGTTTTTTAGTTAGAGTACAAAATTATGACGCGACAATGATCAAAATATTTATTGTGATAGAAGGGATAGGTGGCTTAAAAGATTTAACAATTCTGATTTCCAGCGAGGAAAAATGAGGACCCTATCAAAAACAAGACCAGAGTTAATACAACATGATCTAACAGTGTTAATATTCATAGCAGCAAGGGTGAATATTTCATGTTTTTCATAAGTAAATGAGGAATATGAATTAGTCTGGTTATAAATCAAATAAGAAAACCAATTTTCGAAGGATTGATTTGAGATTTATACCTCGTCAATGAGATTTATCTAAGTTTCATTATACTAAATCTATATTGTAATTGCATTTTTCGGGATCAGATTAATAGTATATTTCCGTAGGAATATTTCACTTTGAAAGTCTTTGGAGGTTTGCTTCATAACTCAAAAAGGGGTTGCAAATTTATTTTAGAATAAATTCCCGGTGTAGATTAACGAAGTTTGGTTGTGAACAGGTAGTACATGAGTGACAAAAGATTTCAATGAGTGAGATAATTGAGTATTTCCCTTTTTTCCACAAATTCGTCCTTTTCAAAAAAGCAGGATTGAGGAAACTATAGGTATCTAGACTTCTTTATTTTTTCATTTAGTGAAATAGCTATCCTTATATTGAGAAGTTTGAGGTGAAAGAAAACTAGCTAAAGATGTGACATTATTCTACCAGAAAGACAATTGTAATAGATTAAACATAATTATGTACAATGAAGGTGAATAATATTTTACAATCGAATTTATTTTAAGCCCGGATAGTATTAAAGCAATAACTATGTGAAGTAAAAGACACTAGCCTAATTTATCCTACTCCTATCCTACATTATTTGTGCAAAGGATAAACTAAGTAAACGTGTCAATGCAACCATCTACGCAGCTCCAAACCTGCAATCACATGTCCATCGACAATCAATAGTAGAGATTGGAGTATTTATAGATAACAAATGGAAAACATTACATCATTGAGAACTTTATCAAAGAGACTGCGAGTGCGAAGTGGAATAAGAAAGACTCCTCTAACCAAGCTCCAGTTTTTTCAACGTATATGTAATAATGACCACAGAACTAGTGTAAAATGGAATAACATACATGTTGAGAACTGTACATGAAATTTCCCTGAAAAGTATTAGGTGATAGAATTTGAATTCCAATGTTATTATCACTTCTAGGAAATAGGTCTAGGCCAAAAGACCTCCTCCTCTTGATGATTCATCCCATGTTTATAATTCAAGTTACCTGCAATTAGAAAGGTATCCAATAGGTTTTCTCACCTCATGATTCGATGTCTGTTACTAAAGCCATTGTAGCAATCATTAACAGTAGGCATCTCAAACAATTTACTACTTACTGAGTAAGATCCAATTTGAACCCAAGATGTCTTTGAAACAAAATAGTTTCCCCTTTGATAGGCAGTTCTCACATCATTTACTTTATCTCATGAGAAATATTGATGGGGTAGAAAATTATTCAGTTTATGGAAAAATGTCTTGTTCTCCATCTTTCCTCCATATAGGTCACAAAACATCTCATGTGGGCTTGACCCTACATAAAATACTAAAATAACATCATGGGCAGCTTTGAGCAGAACCACATCACCATAAAAATTAGGATAGATAAATAAGTGTTTAGGAGAGGAAAGAGATTTTAATGCCTCTCTAGGGACAAAATCATCTCGAAAAATAGGGTCGTTGAAAGATATATTGTCTTTCTTAAGTAGAATAATAATTTTTTCATATTGTGAAACATTAACATCAATATAGCGAATTGTTTGACAGTTAGGATATTCCTTCTTAACTATATCTTCTTTCTCATGGTGAAACAAAAATTGTTGCCATAAAGGTGCAATACATTAAGTGTCTACTTCTTCTTTAAGGATTAATTGATTGGTAATGTTGTTTTTCTTCACAAGAATATGAAAATGTGAGGTATCTTCGACAACACACTTGTAGTTGGGGTAAACGGGAAACTTGCAACAATTGCTTGGTCTAGAAAGCAGGGTGTATAGTCCAATAATATGAAGAGCACTTTCTTGATCATTATCAATTAGATTGGTTGTGGATAGAAAAACATGAGGATTACAATAAACCGAGATCAATTCCAATCCACCCTTCTTCGAAATAGATGTCATGCTTTGTAGTTCTAACTTTGTTTCTTTAATGAACAAGGGATCATACCTGCCCTGCTCCATTATAAAGTATGTATGTGTAACATCCTCCACAACACATTGATGCTTTTTGTTAATACGCTAAAATAAGCACAACTCATCAGGGCTAGGAAAATGAGGGGGATTAAGGATCATCCTAAGGAGATAGGGAGAAAAATAATTAAAGAAAGTTATTTCAAGAAAAGTGTTAGGAATTCGTTTAGTGAGATCAAGGGAAATTTACTCCATATTATCAACAGGGATATCTAAATCAGACTCAATTTGCTATGTCGCTAATATTGGTGAAGGGTCTATAGGATCCTTCATAATTTCCCCTTCTGGTTCCTACAAAGTCCAAGATAGATCAAGATAATAAGAACTTGACATAACCATTGGTGTGATCCAAAGTGACTCAGTATTTGTTGAAAATACTTCCTCCATGTCATCTCTAGGGGAATCTAACTTGAATTGATATTCACAAGAGGCCTCTTCTTCAGTACTAGGAAAAACAGGGGGAACGAATGGGTGGGAGGATGCATAAAATTCTTCCAAAAAAATGTGTTCCCTAATATCTGTATCCCCCAATGTGAAGAAAGGTCCAAATGAATGTTGTTCAGGCATATCATCAACATCTCTAGTATCCTCATGAAAATATGAATCAACATGTACAAAGGCATCAAGACATGATTCAAGTTCTTCATTTACTAGTTGTTCTTGCTCGTTAGAGAGGGTGATTAAATATGGGAGAAACTCACCAAAAGGAGGCATATATTCTAAATGAACATGTATATAAGATGTTTGACTATTAAGGAAAATTCATTCAAAGATTCATCCTTTTACTTCCCGAGTTGGAGTATATCATCACACAATTTGTCAAAATTATAGTTGTCAATGGCATATAAAAAATCACGCACAAATTGTCCCCATGTGTGGATGCAAGCGGTTGATAAAGTCTTGCACCAACCTTTTACATGGCCTTCAAATGTAAGAGTGAACAGTCTACAAATGATACCCTCGTGATGAATATCATGAGAGAAACCATTCATAGAGAACTAAATGATATGTTCAGATGCAAATGTTTCGCCCCCACCATTGAATTTAATTCGAGACAAGAGATTTATTAGATTTATAGGAGTGTTATGACGTATAGAACCAAAAATACATCGCCATAGATGATAATTAAGGATTTAACAAAGTAGACTCTACGAGCTCAGCTTGTCTTTAGGCCCCCATTCTAGTGCCATTTTATTGACGTGGGTGAAAATCCTAACATCAACATAAGGGGGAGTTTCTTGATGGCAAGTCTCAATCAGAACCACTCTAGTTTGAATAGAAATCCCCACTGATTAATGGGCCCAGCTTCCACTAACCAAATGAATTTCTCTCAGAAGAGAGACTTTTCATCTAAGCTAGACTAAATCCTAAATGAAAAACTACTCTAATATGTTGATGCAATCCTATGGTAATGCGCAAATGCTATCCTATTCTAACAATAATAGAATCAATTATAGGCATACAACTCAATGTGAAAAACATAAATAGTTCTTATTTCACTTAATAATATCATATTAGCATACTTGTTTGCATATAGATGACCATAAGCATGTTCCTACACTTGAGATCACAATCCATTCATAACCATTTTCTACAAATGAAAATTGACAGAAGTGACAATTTGAAAAAACATTTGTAGAAAATGATCAACAAGAGTGCACCATTGCATAAACAAATCATGAATTTGCTTACTATATTGCTCCCGCAAAGAAAAAAATCCATTCTCGTAAATACAATAACAAGAAGAGAGCTTTCTCATCCGCCTTTGAACTTGAGAAATAGTTATACAACACTCAATTATGGTTCTCTAGCCTCCCTCATGTTTCTTTTGCTTACTTGGATTTCTCTTATATATGAAGGAGGATCGTTGGTCCTCCTAACTATAGATATTTTCAGTTATTAATGTTACAGCTTCTCCCTCTTCCCATTCCTTTTACATTTTTGGTTTTCAGAAAATAAAGAAATCATTACATAATATTCCTTCCTACTCTCATCCCCTCAAGAAGAGGAGAAACTTAAAATATTTGGCGGTGAAGGGCCATTCTTATGAAAAAAAATTCGAGATAAAAAACCAAAGACGAGCAAACTTGTTCATTGATCCTGGACCTCTCACATTTTCTCAAGGAACCCAGTTGGCTGAGAAGGAAACAAAGATCTTCCCTTCAGCCTTAACCTTTGGGGAACACAAATAATTGTCGACATTTGATCTTTTGTTTCGCCTTTGTTGCATGGTCAAAACTTGGGTATTCATTTTGATCTCGATGAACTATGTATTACTACCATATCTCCAATTGTAGCATGCACTTATCTAAGAACAAGTACTATGTTGTTTGCGAAAATAAGGGAATCTCCTCCTGCATCTAGTATTGTTGAATCCTAATCGTTCCCCCTAGTGGAAACAACCAAGAGAATGAGTATATCTCTTCTAATGATGCGGTCATGGTAGCTCAAGTTCTAATTTATTTTGCTATTAAATAATGAATTTTCTATGTCTCTTGTATTCCTTTTATAGTCGTCTAGCAATATATTCTAGCTAATGTAATGACAAAATGAGAGGGTTGTTATCACTGTCAAATTTGAAACTTCCTTCCTGAAAGGACGATGCGGTTATTAATTACCCATTAACCATGTAATATTTGGGCACTGTGGTTTGTGTTATCTTCTTAAATACACAATATTTCGCATGACATTGGCGTATTTGTCGTCGAAAATTCTAATCAGTTCATTTTATCTATCTTCAGGCATGACCATCACCCATCTGTTTTCATGCATGGTGACCAACTCGTACCCCTATCTCGATTTGTCGTATTGTTCCCTCGAAACTTGAAAATCCAAGATAGTTATTAGCCTTCATATGAAAATAATGAAATCCTTCAAGATTCGGCCTATGTCTCTTCAAAATCCCTGTACTATTATGTACTTCAGTCGATTCGCAATGATTTCATTTGTACGAAATGACAACTCTAGTGATCTGCATATCCGAGAAGATCTCATCACTTGTCATCAAAGGGTAATTTTGTGGAACAACTTGCATTATAATAAGTTTTGCAGGGCTTTGAATGATCCTACTATGCGATGAGGTTGGCTCAATACATTTTGAAGGGATAACGTTCATTAGTCGTATGGTTACGGACTGCGAAGTTTCAAGGATGAGGATTTCTGGGTTAGTACTTTGTTCAGAGAAAACCCACATAAATTATCCTGCACAAAATCTCTTGTGTGGTATGTGGCTCACGGGTTTTTAGTTATGCTCCCAATTCATTTTGTGATCACGATTGGGCATCACCAACAACAGGGTCCCACCAATTATTAAACAACAAAGCTTTGTGGTTCTTCCAAGCACAAAGCCTTGCGATGGAGGTTTGTGGGCACGATTTGGACTTTAAGCATGGATAACCTTTGCAAAGATGAGGCCCACAAAGGGATGGATTTATTATGGTAGGGTCCACAATGTTGAAGTTCATAGAGGTCAGGCTTGCACAGTCTACAGCTCATAGATAATCGAGGAATTACATATTGGAGTCTCTTAGCGACCCCTGCAAAGATTGATGCCTGCAATTTTTGTGTCCTTGTAGAATGCGGTGTTGGGTATGTGTTATATTCTTTGCATGTGTGTGTGTGGGTGCATCAGATTCGAAAATGATGTCTAACGATCCCAACATAAACCCAGAAACTAAGAAGATTGTTTATAGTCGGGATGTTATTTTTAGAGAGGTGAAAGATGTTACCAAACAGGAATTCCTACCAAGGCAAGAAGAACCAAAGAAAATAGAGTTTGATTTGGATGAGGAAAAATATGAATCAACTTAAGAAGATGAAGCAAAAGAAGAAGAACCTCATACTCCAATATTGAGGAGATCAGTGAGGGAAAGAAGGCAACCAGAAAGGTATAGTCCACCTGATTTTCGTTCTAATTTTTCTTTATCTATTACTAATGATTATCCTAGAACTATTAGGGAAGCAGTGAATTTAGAGGATAGTAAACTATGGAAAAAGGACATGATTGAAGAAATGGATGCCTTGGATAAGAATGAGGCATGGGATCTAGTTGAGTTTCCAGCTGGAAGAAAATATGTTGGTCGCAAATGGTTTTTTAAGAAGAAGTGTAATGCAGAAGGAAAAGTGGAGAAATACAAATCTCAATTAGTAGCAAAAGGTTATTCCCAGGTAGAGGGAATTGACTTTGGTGAGATTTTTTCTCTTGTTGCCAAGTTCACTTCTATTAGATTTATTTTATCTATTGTTGTTTCTTTTCATATTGAAGTGGAACAGATGGATGTGAAGACATCATTCCTACATGGGGATGTGGAAGAATAAATCTACATGAAGCAGCCACAAGGCTTTGTAGTGACGGGAAAGAAAGAGCTAGTTTGTAAGCTAAAGAAGTCATTATATGGTCTGAAGCAATCACCTAGGATGTGGTACCAAAAGTTTGACACATACATCCTTGTATTGGGATTTGTGAGAAGCGGGGTTGATCATTGTGTATATTCCAAGTAGGTTGGTAATCACTTCATTTATGTAGTGTTGTATGTTGATGACATGTTGCTGGTAGGAAATAACATGGATGTTATCAAGGAGGTGAAATT
>JZKD02S0584306.1:0-16118 GCA_000966675.3 Picea glauca
TTTTTGTTCTTTCCAAACAGATAAGATCCCTAGCCCTGATGGATGGATAGTTGAATTCTTCCTTGTTTTTTTAAGTTGCAACCTGTAGGGTGATAATATCTTGCAAGTGGTTGAGGAGACAAGGATATTTGGGAATATTTTAGGCTCTTTCAATTCTACCTTTATTTCTTTGATCCCAAAAAACTATAATCCAACAACATATCATGATTTCAGACCAATAGCACTTTTCAATTGCATGTATAAAATAATTTCCAAAGTGGTAGCAGAAAGGCTTAAAAGGTTACTTTCAAAGGTTATTTCTCCAGAACAGTTTGGATTCTTAGAAGGGATGAAGATACACGAAGCTCTGGGTTGTACTCAGGAAGGACTTCATATGATCAAATTGAAAAAGTTGTCTTCTATGGTGATAAAAATTGATCTTTCCAAGGATTATGACAAAAAATGTTCGTTATATGTTAGGCTACTATTAATTCATGTGGGTTTTCCACTACAGGTTTTAAGTTGGATAATGAGATGTGCAAATTTTGTTTCATATGTTGTCCTGGTTAATGGGGTAGCTTCCTCTTTTTTTCAAGTTCACCAAGGGACTGAGACGAGGATGTCCCTTGTCCCCTTACCTATTCCTGTAAGTGGCTAAGGGTCTTAATAGGTCTATTCTTAAAGCTAGAAGTGCTAGGAATGCACTTGGAATTAATATAGGGGAGGTTGTGAATCTAACACATGTTTTATTTTTAGACGATGTTTTACTTTTAACCTATGATTTAGTGGATGGGAGGAAGCTACAGGAAATTCTCCAGTTGTATAGCAATGCAATGGGCATGGTAATAAATTTTAAAAAATATGTTACGTGTTTCAATGAACTAGATGAAGGTCAAGTTTAGATATTGGAGAATATGTTTCCCTTCAGACTGTTGGAATTTAATGAGGTGTTCAAATATTTGGGTTTCAATCTGAAACCAAATGCTTATAAGAAAGGAGACTGGGGTCGATTGCTTAGTAAAATAGAAAAAAGGGTCTATATGTAGTGTAATAGATGGCTCTCCTGAGGAAAATTTGGTAAAATCAGCACTAGAATCTATTCTTGTGTACTAGCATTCTTTGGCCCATACATCTAAAGGGGTTTTGGAAAATATGAGGAGGATATGTGCAAACTATCTGTGGCCGGGGGAGGATGAGAAGGGAGGATGATAAGGAAGGAACACACTAGACCAGAACTTTTGGGTGGCATGATCACATAGAAAAATACACAGTAGGGAAGCACAATAACAAGGCGAATCCATGATTCTAACCAAACCATGCCTGAGGCCAGCAAGACATACCAGTATGGCCTGTCAATGGGGAATCAAAAGGGATCCCCTACCTTCCACTACATAGAGGGATCTTATGCCTAACATTCAGTCCCATATTTTCTGTGGAGTTTAGTCTGGCTAAGCATCACCTGGGAGTCTGGTTAAGTGTCAGCCATTGGTGAGGGCAGATATAACCATTGCTACAGAGGAAAATACATACAGCAAAATACTATTTTCCTAAGTACGTGACTATACATATTCTTTTTATTATTTTTTAAATAAACAATAAAAAATGATATTATAAATTAATTCTTTTTTATTTATTTTTAATATAACCAATAAAAACATTATTTCGAGTTAATTTTATTCCATTATATTTAATAATGTGGTCAATTAGTAAATTCGAAGAGTTATTATTTTTTGAATAGTTGTTAAAATCAATGGAGGATGTTATAATAATAATAATAATCCATTTTTAAGGTCAACTCTTAAAGTATATATCTATTGGAAATAAGGGATTGGGTCTCCTTCCTCTAACAATTTATCTAAATTTAATACAACATACTTTGGTCTAAATTTAATACAACATACTATGTGGAGGCAAAATGAGAATATTACTCATACCTAAAATAGTAAAATTTTTATCATGTTGATTACTTTCTCTAAACAATTGATCTATTGATGGATTATCAATCATCGTGTACACAATTACACATATTATATGTATTAGAGTTTCAAGATAAAAAATCCTCACATAGAAAATTTACAAATAATATGAAATTTATAGAGTTCTTACAAAGAAAAAACTTAAGAAATTAATCATTCATTTACAGAGTATTCTAAGTAAAATAATTATTTCTAAGTTATTCATTGAAATTAAATCTATAAATCAAATAACGATAATATAATTTTTCTGGGTTTTAAAAATTAGATAATGAGTGTTTAATGCATAATAATAATAATAATAAACATTATCATAAAATATAACATTCTAAAAATATCCACATTATCATAACATATAATATTGTAAAAACAATGCACCATTATTTAATCTTCAAATAATTATAAAAAAATCCACCATTACTTAACGTTAAAACAATTATCCACTGTAAAAAAATGCATGGAAAAAAATAAAGTAAACACTTATACATTAAAATCCTTGAAATATTAAAATTTTTTAACAATATTTTCTCTATGAAATAATCTACCATAAGAAATTCCATACCGTCATAAATCCAATCCATCAGGGTAACAATCGCATAGAGCAATCACAACATCATTGCAGGATCGTAATTTGAGAAACTTGTCTTGAACATCCTCCTCCTGATCGAAGTAAACAACTTTGACATATGCCCAACCAGAGTTCAGTTGAATATAATTCCTTTGAAAACACATTATAAATTATTAGGTTTATAATCTTATATAATCAGTAAAGATTGGCTCAATAAATTGAATGATTTAAAAATTAGATCAATCATATAAACTGTGTTCTAAAAAATTAAAATCAGAAGATTAAATTCAATTAAACCCTCTAGCGAATTATATTCCAGGGAAGAAAGAATCCCTCAAAGTTTTTATAAAAACTAATGAGTCCTATTTATTTTGGTTATTAAACCTCTATGGTTGTTGCAATGGCTTCCACTACGATTCACACTAATTCCATACTTTAAAGTCATATAAAGACCTTGCCTGAAATTTGAAGGATCCGACAACTTTTGGGTGACGTGATCTGCTCACAGACCAGTTCTAAGGAAATTTGTTGAACTCAACCATAAAGACAACATTGAACGCACTACATTGACTGAACTACATTGACTGCACTACATTGACCGAACTACATTGACCGCACTACATTGACCGCCAATGGATATGTTAAGTGTTGTTATTGTATTTTGTCATCAACCTCTACACAAGTTGGGTAATTTTCTATGAATCACCATCTACCTATAACAAAAGGTGATATCCCAATTGTTGATCCAGATCCATTCCTCTCTTTTCTACCTCATTTTTTGTTTAGTTGTTTATACGTTTCCTGATGTTTGTTGTGAAAACAACTAAAGGATGAACTTACTATCTCTAAATACACCACCTTGTTGGACATGTACTAATCCTTGGGATTATGTTACCTATGTAAATATGATTGTAAATATGAGGATTCATAGGTGATAAATAGAGTCACACATAAGGTGAATACCAATTGTCACTCATAAATGTATTTATAGACATTTATGTTAATGTAATAGACAAGTGTGGAGTTGCACATTTTTCCATACCTAGCTTTTCAGTGGTACAGAGTGCGGGATAACTCCATGATTTGATCCCTTAGAATTTTGTTTCCTCTTGCGAACATAAAACACCTCCTCTTTTCTTGTCAGTCCCTCTTCCTGCTCTGGTTGATTCTTTGTCTCTCTACTAGTCTGTCCACGTCCCAGTTCTTCCATGGACTATTTGAGTTTCTTTTTGCATTTCTTGTAAAACCCTAATTTTCTCATCTCACGCATGACTTACCCCTATGTTAAACCCCAAATTTCTTTCACTTTCACTCAAACTTTTACTAGGATTTGTAAAAAACCTGAAAAATCATTTATTACGCATAGTCTCGAGAAATTCATCAGCATACGGATGAACAATCTAGTTCTGCTCATTCTTAAGTGTTGAAGATGAACTTGGTATCCATTCCCACGTATGTATTTTTACTTTCTATCTCGACTAATTCACTTGTATCGAGCCTATACGAATCCTCTTCCATCTTGAAGAATGATTTCGGTCGTTGCTTGAAACCCTACCATCAATTTCTCATGCATCCATGCTTGAAAGGTTTTGGTTGTTGCCCCACTGCCTACTAAGGTGTTGATGATCTTGAGCACCCAGAGGACAATGAAATAAAGGAAGAGGATGGTCCAGAGAGAGGCAAGGGTGTTTTTCGAAATGATTTGACGTCTGGCCTACTTATAATTTATGGCATTTTTGTGAGTGTGTTGGGAGCCATTGTGGTCATGGCGGTTTTGATTTTCTTTGTGCACGGGATCATGCGTACTTTAGATCAAATTTGTGATCATACAAGAGAAGAGATCGAGGAACACAATGGAAGGAAGAAAGCACAAATTTATAATGATGCACCTATTGGGACCGGCTATCTGATAAGATGTTTCCATGTGCATTTCTAGTTTCATGAGAAGCTTTATGACTTATGTATTTAAAGTTCTAACTTTCCTTCATGACTAATCCCTTTAACGCACTCACATGCCTCTAGGCCACCAGGAAGGCATATTTGGAAGAATTGCAAGAATGTACTAGAGTAGAGATGGAAGAGTAGCAGCATCACACTGTAGCATATAGAAAATAATTTCAACAATGTATTCTCATGAAGATACCTAAAGCCCAACGTTGATCCTTGAGTTATGGTAGCTAAACATTCAATCGATTTTGGATACCAATCATTATTCCTTCACATCGCCCGTCTTTGCAAGTTGTATCTCTACTTCTGTAGTTGTTTCTTCATTTTACTGTGTAATATTTTCCCCACCAGTATATAAGTCCATACAATGTTACTATAGACCTAGAATGCCATACAATACTATATAGCTATTACTTCAATTTTTTAACAAAAGATTGGATATTTCTACAAATATCTTCTAATTTTGTTTGCAATCTCAATTGAGACTCTATAGCTATTGGTTGACAATTTTGTTGTTTCTATGCATGAATGAAGGTGGAATAATATGCATTCTCTCATTTCCATCATTGGCATGGTGTTGAGTGGTAAATAAAATTACCAAGAATGGTATAGAACGATCAAAAGTGCTTTGATCTTCAACGATCCATGGCATGGAAATTGTGAAGCAACAGTTTCCAATTAAGAAGAATATGAAACAATTGACTCAGAATAAAAGCTGAAGAATAGAAGATCAACTATTCCTACATCAAAAAAATAACCTACCATATGGAAGGAAAAATACCATAAAGCATATGTTGTGATTTCTGCAACAATAAGAGATGAGAACTGGAAATCATACAACTCATGGTGAATCTCTTCAACCTAGATTTGAAGAATGATGACCTTGTGACCCCCCCATGCCTAGGGGTAACTTGATCCACATGGATGTCGGTGGCCTCCCACCTATTCCAACTAGCTCATTTTGACAGTTTTCCAGTTTGACAGTTTTTTCCTAGTTTTTGGCTCATTAACTTCTAAAGCCGTTTTGAGGCCCTAAACAACGTTTTTAGGGCTCACCACAATAAAAATGTGTACGGATTTCCATAGACAACATGTGTATTCCTAGGATATACCTTTATAATGGGATATCGTGCACCTAAAATGAATATTGTATGCAAAAGTTACGACCCTGGGAAGTTGATGTAGTAACTTACCCAAACAGGGCCCACATGATTTTTGGCACTTCATCTCCTAGGGTTAGGTTTTTGGATGTCTAGGGTTTTTGAAATTTATATTTATTGTAAAAATTCCTTGAGAGACGCATTGTAATCATCTTCTTTCGAATGAGTGCATCCGTCACATTTCTTCTCAGAGATCAGCCACCACCATTCTAGCAAGCTTGTTTTCCGCTGCATTTTACAGTTTCAACTTATTTCCCTATTGAATAGAAACCATTTTTACTGTATATATGTTATTTTGTGTGAAGCATATTTTGATAATAATCTATATTCATTTCATTCTTCTCATAAAATCTGGATAAGTGGTATCAGAGAGGTCTTCTCCTTTTCGTTCTTAATGCATGTCCCCAATGAGGTCAGGGTACAAAGAATTGGGTCTCGAGCTTGTTTCTCTTGAGGAAAAAATCTCTCACATGCCCAAGAGACCTCTCATGGTGAGAGAAAATAAAGACGATAGGACATGAGATACCTTCAAAATGTTGCTCAAGGAAGCCCCCTTCATGGTATAAATCAACTTCGATATTCCTATATTTGAAGGTCCGATAGACGCAGATGTTGTAGACAAATGGTTGGATTTATTAGAAGGGTATTTCTCTTTCCATATATTCTCGAATAGAGAAAAGATTAATTTGGTGCTCCTCAAATCCATTCCCCATGTCAAATATTGGTGGGAAACTTTCTGTGAGCAGAATGAAACAGAGGAACCCTCATTATTTATAGTCACAGTCACCTAGGAGTCCTTTAAGGATGTTATTAAGGAACAATACTACGGTAGGAAAGAGACCAAACAGTGCCTAAGTTCAAAAATATCTTCCATGCCTTGTGCACCAATCTGGGTATCAAATATTGTGAAAGACATTTGGTGCTCAAGTATCGTGGTGGTCTACATAGATACATCTAGGCTGAAATGGAATTTCTGGACATCTCATCCTTGGACGCGGCCTACCGATAAGATGCAAAAATTGAGCAGAAGCTCAAACAAAATATGTGACAATTTGGGCCTGGGAACTGCTCAAAATAAAATCCAAGAAAGGGTGGCCCCAACTCGTAAAACAAAGGAGGACAGAGCAAAGATAGACCGCCTCAGAACAACCAGTCGAGGCTGCAAGCAAAGAAGGACACTGAAAAATACAAAGAATGATACCGAGAAGTGGTACGACTTCCATAAGACCCCCTAACATGACAGTGTTGATTGTCTCTCAAATAAGTCACTAGTGGCTGAGGTGAAAGCCTTTGAATCAGATGTCGGTTCTGACTTTGATACAGAACCAAAAAGGGGGAGAAAAATCATTGATGGAGAACCCAGTGCTACCGTTGCTACCACCAAGCTCCATCCCAGTGGACCAGACAAGCCAGAGGAAGGAGAGCGTATTTTTCATTCACATATGTGAGTGAAGGGTACTTCTTTGCACTTCATCATTGATAGTGGTATCCAGAAGAGCCTCATCTCAGCATAGTTTTTCATGTGAATCGCCCTGCTGACAACCCTGCACCCGCATCCCTACACCATCAGATGGCTCTGCCAAGGAAGCGACATCCGCGTCATCTAACAATGTCACCTATCATACAACATCAAGCCCTTCAAATATGAGGTATTGTGTGATGTTTCCCCTCTCAAAGTTTGTAATGTTCTTTTGGGAAAACCATATTTATGGAAACACCATGTTGTATATGAGTCTAGGCCTCGCAGTGTTATTATTACTTTGAACAAGAAATTGTACAGAATACTGGAGGAAGTCCCACCTAGTGCTATTATTTTTTATATCTGCCAAGAAATGCAGGAAGGCCATCTCTCATACAGGGAATTTTTTCTTCTTCATGAGTCTTTCTCAGAATGAGCGAAAGATCACAGCCACATCTAGGGTCTTTGCGACTGACCTCTCCACACAGCAAAAGCAAGTGGATAAGGTCATGGAAGAATACTTAGATGTCTTCTCTTGATCACCTATCAGGGTAACTCTGCACTGTCAGGTCAAGCACCCCATCGATATGACCCCCGACACACCATTGTCGAATGGGCCAATCTACCGTCGCTTTCTATTAGAGAATTAGAAGATTAAGTGGAAGATCCAAGAACTACTCAACAAGGGGCACATCTGTCCCAGCTCATCACCTTGAAGGAGCCCAATTGTGTTGGTACTGAAGAAATATGGAACATGGCAAATCTACATTGATTATCGGGCCCTGAAAAAAATCACATTCAGAAACTAGTACCCGATTCCCTAAATTGAGGACCTCCTTAATCAGCTTGTAGGGGTGAAATACTTTAGTAAGATTGATCTGAAGTCTAGCTACCACTAGGTCCCGATAGAGCGGACAGACGTAACAAAGACCGCCTTCAATTCAAAGGAATGTCTTTTCAAATGGTTGTTCATGCCCTTTGTCTTGAAAAATGCTCCAACCACTTTCATGAGGATGATGGAAAATATCCTGCGATAATTCACCAACACTTTTGTAGTGGTGTATCTGGAAGACATTCTCATTTACAACAAGACGTGGACAGAACACTTGCATCATATTCAGTAGGTTCTGCACACCCTTCAGCAACACAATCTATACGCCAACTTTGAAAAATGATCCTTCGGCATGGACAGAGTCCATTACCTAGGATACATCGTTGATCAACATGGTGTACATGTGGATCTGGCCAATATCCAAGTCATTCGTGACTAGCCAGTCCCAACCACACTCACCGAGATTCGATGCTTATTGGTCCTTACCAATTTCTAGCACATGTTCGTGTTGGGATTCTCCCATATTGCATGGGCCCTCAGCCAAGTAACTAGGGGTGGTGGTAAGGAAAAATTCGTGTGGGACCGGTCCCAACAAAAAACATTCAATGATTTGAAGCAACGCTTGTTCTCAAACCTAGTAGTTTCACTACAGAACCTGCAACAACCCTTTCACATCGAGACATATGCTTCATACTATGTTGTGGGCATCATTCCCACTCAGNATATCTATTGGAAATAAGGGATTGGGTCTCCTTCCTCTAACAATTTATCTAAATTTAATACAACATACTTTGGTCTAAATTTAATACAACATACTATGTGGAGGCAAAATGAGAATATTACTCATACCTAAAATAGTAAAATTTTTATCATGTTGATTACTTTCTCTAAACAATTGATCTATTGATGGATTATCAATCATCGTGTACACAATTACACATATTATATGTATTAGAGTTTCAAGATAAAAAATCCTCACATAGAAAATTTACAAATAATATGAAATTTATAGAGTTCTTACAAAGAAAAAACTTAAGAAATTAATCATTCATTTACAGAGTATTCTAAGTAAAATAATTATTTCTAAGTTATTCATTGAAATTAAATCTATAAATCAAATAACGATAATATAATTTTTCTGGGTTTTAAAAATTAGATAATGAGTGTTTAATGCATAATAATAATAATAATAAACATTATCATAAAATATAACATTCTAAAAATATCCACATTATCATAACATATAATATTGTAAAAACAATGCACCATTATTTAATCTTCAAATAATTATAAAAAAATCCACCATTACTTAACGTTAAAACAATTATCCACTGTAAAAAAATGCATGGAAAAAAATAAAGTAAACACTTATACATTAAAATCCTTGAAATATTAAAATTTTTTAACAATATTTTCTCTATGAAATAATCTACCATAAGAAATTCCATACCGTCATAAATCCAATCCATCAGGGTAACAATCGCATAGAGCAATCACAACATCATTGCAGGATCGTAATTTGAGAAACTTGTCTTGAACATCCTCCTCCTGATCGAAGTAAACAACTTTGACATATGCCCAACCAGAGTTCAGTTGAATATAATTCCTTTGAAAACACATTATAAATTATTAGGTTTATAATCTTATATAATCAGTAAAGATTGGCTCAATAAATTGAATGATTTAAAAATTAGATCAATCATATAAACTGTGTTCTAAAAAATTAAAATCAGAAGATTAAATTCAATTAAACCCTCTAGCGAATTATATTCCAGGGAAGAAAGAATCCCTCAAAGTTTTTATAAAAACTAATGAGTCCTATTTATTTTGGTTATTAAACCTCTATGGTTGTTGCAATGGCTTCCACTACGATTCACACTAATTCCATACTTTAAAGTCATATAAAGACCTTGCCTGAAATTTGAAGGATCCGACAACTTTTGGGTGACGTGATCTGCTCACAGACCAGTTCTAAGGAAATTTGTTGAACTCAACCATAAAGACAACATTGAACGCACTACATTGACTGAACTACATTGACTGCACTACATTGACCGAACTACATTGACCGCACTACATTGACCGCCAATGGATATGTTAAGTGTTGTTATTGTATTTTGTCATCAACCTCTACACAAGTTGGGTAATTTTCTATGAATCACCATCTACCTATAACAAAAGGTGATATCCCAATTGTTGATCCAGATCCATTCCTCTCTTTTCTACCTCATTTTTTGTTTAGTTGTTTATACGTTTCCTGATGTTTGTTGTGAAAACAACTAAAGGATGAACTTACTATCTCTAAATACACCACCTTGTTGGACATGTACTAATCCTTGGGATTATGTTACCTATGTAAATATGATTGTAAATATGAGGATTCATAGGTGATAAATAGAGTCACACATAAGGTGAATACCAATTGTCACTCATAAATGTATTTATAGACATTTATGTTAATGTAATAGACAAGTGTGGAGTTGCACATTTTTCCATACCTAGCTTTTCAGTGGTACAGAGTGCGGGATAACTCCATGATTTGATCCCTTAGAATTTTGTTTCCTCTTGCGAACATAAAACACCTCCTCTTTTCTTGTCAGTCCCTCTTCCTGCTCTGGTTGATTCTTTGTCTCTCTACTAGTCTGTCCACGTCCCAGTTCTTCCATGGACTATTTGAGTTTCTTTTTGCATTTCTTGTAAAACCCTAATTTTCTCATCTCACGCATGACTTACCCCTATGTTAAACCCCAAATTTCTTTCACTTTCACTCAAACTTTTACTAGGATTTGTAAAAAACCTGAAAAATCATTTATTACGCATAGTCTCGAGAAATTCATCAGCATACGGATGAACAATCTAGTTCTGCTCATTCTTAAGTGTTGAAGATGAACTTGGTATCCATTCCCACGTATGTATTTTTACTTTCTATCTCGACTAATTCACTTGTATCGAGCCTATACGAATCCTCTTCCATCTTGAAGAATGATTTCGGTCGTTGCTTGAAACCCTACCATCAATTTCTCATGCATCCATGCTTGAAAGGTTTTGGTTGTTGCCCCACTGCCTACTAAGGTGTTGATGATCTTGAGCACCCAGAGGACAATGAAATAAAGGAAGAGGATGGTCCAGAGAGAGGCAAGGGTGTTTTTCGAAATGATTTGACGTCTGGCCTACTTATAATTTATGGCATTTTTGTGAGTGTGTTGGGAGCCATTGTGGTCATGGCGGTTTTGATTTTCTTTGTGCACGGGATCATGCGTACTTTAGATCAAATTTGTGATCATACAAGAGAAGAGATCGAGGAACACAATGGAAGGAAGAAAGCACAAATTTATAATGATGCACCTATTGGGACCGGCTATCTGATAAGATGTTTCCATGTGCATTTCTAGTTTCATGAGAAGCTTTATGACTTATGTATTTAAAGTTCTAACTTTCCTTCATGACTAATCCCTTTAACGCACTCACATGCCTCTAGGCCACCAGGAAGGCATATTTGGAAGAATTGCAAGAATGTACTAGAGTAGAGATGGAAGAGTAGCAGCATCACACTGTAGCATATAGAAAATAATTTCAACAATGTATTCTCATGAAGATACCTAAAGCCCAACGTTGATCCTTGAGTTATGGTAGCTAAACATTCAATCGATTTTGGATACCAATCATTATTCCTTCACATCGCCCGTCTTTGCAAGTTGTATCTCTACTTCTGTAGTTGTTTCTTCATTTTACTGTGTAATATTTTCCCCACCAGTATATAAGTCCATACAATGTTACTATAGACCTAGAATGCCATACAATACTATATAGCTATTACTTCAATTTTTTAACAAAAGATTGGATATTTCTACAAATATCTTCTAATTTTGTTTGCAAGCTCAATTGAGACTCTATAGCTATTGGTTCACAATTTTGTTGTTGCTATGCATGAATGAAGGTGGAATAATATGCATTCTCTCATTTCCATCATTGGCATGGTGTTGAGTGGTAAATAAAATTACCAGGAATGGTATAGAACGATCAAAAGTGCTTTGATCTTCAACGATCCATGGCATGGAAATTGTGAAGCAACAGTTTCCAATTAAGAAGAATATGAAACAATTGACTCAGAATAAAAGCCGAAGAATAGAATATCAACTATTCCTACATCAAAAAAATAACCTACGATATGGAAGGAAAAATACCATAAAGCATATGTTGTGATTTCTGCAACAATAAGAGATGAGAACTGGAAATCATACAACTCATGGTGAATCTCTTCAACCTAGAGTTGAAGAATGATGACCTTTTGACCCCCCCATGCCTAGGGGTAACTTGATCCACATGGATTTCGGTGGCCTCCCACCTATTCCAACTAGCTCATTTTGACAGTTTTCCAGTTTGACAGTTTTTTCCTAGTTTTTGGCTCCTTAACTTCTAAAGCCGTTTTGAGGCCCTAAACAACGTTTTTAGGGCTCACCACAATAAAAATGTGTACGGATTTCCATAGAAAACATGTGTATTCCTAGGATATACCTTTATAATGGGATATCGTGCACCTAAAATGAAGATTGTATGCAAAAGTTACGACCCTGGGAAGTTGATGTAGTAACTTACCCAAACAGGGCCCACATGATTTTTGGCACTTCATCTCCTAGGGTTAGGTTTTTGGATGTCTAGGGTTTTTGAAATTTATATTTATTGTAAAAATTCCTTGAGAGACGCATTGTAATCATCTTCTTTCGAATGAGTGCATCCGTCACATTTCTTCTCAGAGATCAGCCACCACCATTCTAGCAAGCTTGTTTTCCGCTGCATTTTACAGTTTCAACTTATTTCCCTATTGAATAGAAACCATTTTTACTGTATATATGTTATTTTGTGTGAAGCATATTTTGATAATAATCTATATTCATTTCATTCTTCTCATAAAATCTGGATAAGTGGTATCAGAGAGGTCTTCTCCTTTTCGTTCTTAATGCATGTCCCCAATGAGGTCAGGGTACAAAGAATTGGGTCTCGAGCTTGTTTCTCTTGAGGAAAAAATCTCTCACATGCCCAAGAGACCTCTCATGGTGAGAGAAAATAAAGACGATAGGACATGAGATACCTTCAAAATGTTGCTCAAGGAAGCCCCCTTCATGGTATAAATCAACTTCGATATTCCTATATTTGAAGGTCCGATAGACGCAGATGTTGTAGACAAATGGTTGGATTTATTAGAAGGGTATTTCTCTTTCCATATATTCTCGAATAGAGAAAAGATTAATTTGGTGCTCCTCAAATCCATTCCCCATGTCAAATATTGGTGGGAAACTTTCTGTGAGCAGAATGAAACAGAGGAACCCTCATTATTTATAGTCACAGTCACCTAGGAGTCCTTTAAGGATGTTATTAAGGAACAATACTACGGTAGGAAAGAGACCAAACAGTGCCTAAGTTCAAAAATATCTTCCATGCCTTGTGCACCAATCTGGGTATCAAATATTGTGAAAGACATTTGGTGCTCAAGTATCGTGGTGGTCTACATAGATACATCTAGGCTGAAATGGAATTTCTGGACATCTCATCCTTGGACGCGGCCTACCGATAAGATGCAAAAATTGAGCAGAAGCTCAAACAAAATATGTGACAATTTGGGCCTGGGAACTGCTCAAAATAAAATCCAAGAAAGGGTGGCCCCAACTCGTAAAACAAAGGAGGACAGAGCAAAGATAGACCGCCTCAGAACAACCAGTCGAGGCTGCAAGCAAAGAAGGACACTGAAAAATACAAAGAATGATACCGAGAAGTGGTACGACTTCCATAAGACCCCCTAACATGACAGTGTTGATTGTCTCTCAAATAAGTCACTAGTGGCTGAGGTGAAAGCCTTTGAATCAGATGTCGGTTCTGACTTTGATACAGAACCAAAAAGGGGGAGAAAAATCATTGATGGAGAACCCAGTGCTACCGTTGCTACCACCAAGCTCCATCCCAGTGGACCAGACAAGCCAGAGGAAGGAGAGCGTATTTTTCATTCACATATGTGAGTGAAGGGTACTTCTTTGCACTTCATCATTGATAGTGGTATCCAGAAGAGCCTCATCTCAGCATAGTTTTTCATGTGAATCGCCCTGCTGACAACCCTGCACCCGCATCCCTACACCATCAGATGGCTCTGCCAAGGAAGCGACATCCGCGTCATCTAACAATGTCACCTATCATACAACATCAAGCCCTTCAAATATGAGGTATTGTGTGATGTTTCCCCTCTCAAAGTTTGTAATGTTCTTTTGGGAAAACCATATTTATGGAAACACCATGTTGTATATGAGTCTAGGCCTCGCAGTGTTATTATTACTTTGAACAAGAAATTGTACAGAATACTGGAGGAAGTCCCACCTAGTGCTATTATTTTTTATATCTGCCAAGAAATGCAGGAAGGCCATCTCTCATACAGGGAATTTTTTCTTCTTCATGAGTCTTTCTCAGAATGAGCGAAAGATCACAGCCACATCTAGGGTCTTTGCGACTGACCTCTCCACACAGCAAAAGCAAGTGGATAAGGTCATGGAAGAATACTTAGATGTCTTCTCTTGATCACCTATCAGGGTAACTCTGCACTGTCAGGTCAAGCACCCCATCGATATGACCCCCGACACACCATTGTCGAATGGGCCAATCTACCGTCGCTTTCTATTAGAGAATTAGAAGATTAAGTGGAAGATCCAAGAACTACTCAACAAGGGGCACATCTGTCCCAGCTCATCACCTTGAAGGAGCCCAATTGTGTTGGTACTGAAGAAATATGGAACATGGCAAATCTACATTGATTATCGGGCCCTGAAAAAAATCACATTCAGAAACTAGTACCCGATTCCCTAAATTGAGGACCTCCTTAATCAGCTTGTAGGGGTGAAATACTTTAGTAAGATTGATCTGAAGTCTAGCTACCACTAGGTCCCGATAGAGCGGACAGACGTAACAAAGACCGCCTTCAATTCAAAGGAATGTCTTTTCAAATGGTTGTTCATGCCCTTTGTCTTGAAAAATGCTCCAACCACTTTCATGAGGATGATGGAAAATATCCTGCGATAATTCACCAACACTTTTGTAGTGGTGTATCTGGAAGACATTCTCATTTACAACAAGACGTGGACAGAACACTTGCATCATATTCAGTAGGTTCTGCACACCCTTCAGCAACACAATCTATACGCCAACTTTGAAAAATGATCCTTCGGCATGGACAGAGTCCATTACCTAGGATACATCGTTGATCAACATGGTGTACATGTGGATCTGGCCAATATCCAAGTCATTCGTGACTAGCCAGTCCCAACCACACTCACCGAGATTCGATGCTTATTGGTCCTTACCAATTTCTAGCACATGTTCGTGTTGGGATTCTCCCATATTGCATGGGCCCTCAGCCAAGTAACTAGGGGTGGTGGTAAGGAAAAATTCGTGTGGGACCGGTCCCAACAAAAAACATTCAATGATTTGAAGCAACGCTTGTTCTCAAACCTAGTAGTTTCACTACAGAACCTGCAACAACCCTTTCACATCGAGACATATGCTTCATACTATGTTGTGGGCATCATTCCCACTCAGTGCGACCACCCCATGGCCTATCATAGTGAGACACTATCATATGTTGTTCATAAGTACCCTACTTATGACAAAGAAATGTACTCCATTCTGCAAGCATGTCACCAATAGAGACATTAAATTCTTGGGAAGGAGACAGTAATCCAACCTGATCATAAGCCATTGTAGTTCATGCAGACACGTGGAAAATTGAAGAATGACAACCATCAAAAGTGGTCCACCTACTTGTAGCAATTCCACATCAACATCAAGTATAAAATAGGAAGCACCAACCGTGTCACTGATTGCATCAGCAGACCTCCAGTCGTGGCACTCATCATGGTGCTAGACTCTTGTGACCATGAGACCTCTGGATGGCCCCAACTCTATGAGATAGACCCGGGATTCGCCACCACCTACCAAATGTTTGGAACAAATGAAATTGTCTCTAATTTCCATCTTCAGGATGGGTTGTTGTGCCATGTGGGCCATATCTATTTTTCATCAAGTGAGCGAGTGATGTTGATATAGGAATCCCACTACAATCTGGTGGCAATACACTTCATCGTCGAAAAGACAGTGGCAATGCTGCAGAAATATTTCTACTGGCTGAAACTTTGCCAGGAGGTCAACAAGTATATCAGGTCTT
>JZKD02S0584372.1:22529-39486 GCA_000966675.3 Picea glauca
CCTGCACACTCGGCACAAGCGCTCAAACACTACTACTCGTGCAAAGAATATAACACATACCCAACATTTGGGAGGTCCAAAAGCTTTCCAATGGGGAGGTGTGATCAGGGGATCAAATTTTGCTCAAATTTCAAAGTGCTCGGAATGCGACGAAAACAGTGCCATTGCGTTCGTCTCATCTTCCTGATTCCGATGGTATATTTACTTTATCAAATGGACTCCTTATGGAGAAGATACCACGATCTGTTCGCCAAGCCAAACATGCAAAAAATTAGATGCTGACTGTACCAATCCGTACAGTCTGACGTGGCAGGGCCGTACAGACCGTACAACTGTATAGTGGTGGTGTGTCAGGTTTTTATTGGTTGATGATTATCGAATCCGAAAGTGACACGTGTCCTGTAGCTAGCGAATGGTGTGAGGACACGTGGCCCAATCCGTGGGCACCACGTGTCACTCATTGATTGGTTTATATGGTTATGTAAAATATATATTGGAGGCTGCGGGGTTCGACCCCCGGACCTCCCCACCGCATAAGTCTTCACAAAACTCCGCTAACCAACATGCCGCCCATTGTTCGTTGTTATGTATGTCAACACATTTATATTTAAGTTTGGTTGTTGTTTAAATGGAAAGGGGGGCGGGCCGAGGCTTAGCCCCGACCCATGGTTCTATTCCATAACATATAACCATATGTTATATACATGCGTGCAGATGTCAATACAACATGGTTTTTGTTATATGACGTGTAACCGTTGGTATAATATGTGCACGCGGGGTTTTGATATGACCCTTGGTCATATGCCGTGTACCATGTGCCCACGACTGGAGCGGAGGAGTTAGCACAGTTGGAGCGGTTTAACCGTTAACCACCTTTTAGCCAAGCACGCGGTCACATGCTATCATACGCCCAGGTGCCGAGGCGGTTAGGGGATAGCACGCCCTTAACCGTCCTACGGTTTTCACTGTTGCACGGTTGTGTATGGGGCTGGGTTTTTATGCTTTAAAATGCGTGTGAGCCAGGTTCATTCATGAAGGGTGCGTTTTGTAGATGCAGAGACAGTAAGTTGAAGAGGGAGACTTCCAGGAGGTCTAACTTCTTCATTTTTCGACCGATTGAGGTGACGAAAGAGCCCAGACATGGGTTTTGGGATGTTGGGAAGCCATTGGAGCAGTCGGTTTGTCAGTTTGAGCATTGTAAGACATGTTTTTGAGCACTTTTGGGAAATTAATAATAATGATCCATTGGAAGCTGGACCAGGAGATGTAGCCCAAGAGAGGGGTGAACTCCTTTATCAATTGCTGTGCATATGTGTTTATGTTCAATGATTATGCTGCTGTCTATGTATAATTTGCATAAGTAATCCTTAAATCTATGTGTTGCAAACTGATCCTTTTGCTTTAAACACATAACATTCACTTGCAATAATTTTCAAGTTTTTTAAGTCTTCTTCTTTTTTAGATCATTACCTCTAAGATTTTCTGTTGAAACCAAGAAAATCACAGAGCGATAAAATTTTGGCTCAGTTTCCGGGGAGCAAAGGTGAAATCTTCCTTGGGAAAAAACAACAAAGTTTCAAGATATGATTCCTAAGGGTAAAGAGAGAATCAGGTACATAAGTCGACTTTATAATTTTACCCTGGAGATTTCATTGTCAAGACCAGTTATAGAAAGGTGACCCCACTGTAAATCATGGCTCCCAAGAAGATCCATACAAGGAGGAACCCAGAACCAAATCCTCCAGAAGCTGCATTTGACCCTGAAAAATTTATAATAAAAAGTAAAAAAAGATCATCTGAGATACATATAGTGTACTTAGAAAGAACATTTTCCTTGCCAAAATATGAAGTTAAAAGTCTTGAATATGTTCCCTTTGTTGTAAAATTTGAATTTTTTTTGGTGAGAACTAATTCAGAGTCTGATTTAAGTAAGACATTGTTTGACATTAATAAGTTTAAATTTTTATTTCCTATTTCTCTTGGTGTCAGTTCCCCAAATCCCAGTGATAACTCCCAAAAATCTTCAGTTTCAAGCCAAGTTTCAACCCCAAAACAAAGTCCTATCATAGTCATGGCTACTAGGTTTTCCCCTCTTGTTCTCCCTGCTCAACTGCATGACTTACCTCAGAATTGTTTTGAAAGAATTAAAACCTATAATGCAGAAGGATATATCCCAACACAACAACATTAGGAAAGATTTAATGATTTTGTTGATTCAGAGAAATTTGACCATGAAGATGAAAAAATTAAATTGTTTGCACAAATTTTTACTGGAGAAGTCAAGAAATGGTTTAAGTGACTTGAAGCAGGAAGTATCCTTGATTTTCCTAGTTTTGAAACAATTTTCCTCAGGAAATGGGAGGATAAGAAAAACCCATTACAACTCCTAACACAATATAACAATTTGAAAAAAGATGTTTCTGAAACAATGCAAGAATTTTCCACTAGGTTCATGAAGGTGTATAATGCAATCCATGATCAAGTTAACCTCCTCTTGGAGCTGCTTAGTTGCACTATGCTGATGCTTTCAGTAGTGTCTTTGATTTATTGCTAAGAGAAAGGATATATGCCACTTTAGATGATATGATGAATGATGCTATAGAGGTAGAAGCTAATTTGATGACATCTGGAAAAATAAAGATTAAGGTTGAAGTTGAGAAAAAGAAGGTCAAAGAGGAAAATCAACCTTCATCCTCTAAGTCTGTAGATATAAAGCTTGATATTATGGTGAAGACAATGGAAAAATTAGTAGAAAGGTTGAACTTGGATAATAGACCTCCTTCCAAAGAAAGACAAGATCCTCAAGTAAGGAATCCAAATTTTAGGAGACCTCCAGTTCCTCAAATAAGACAACAAGACCAAAGAAATTAGGGAGACTAGCAAATCAAACCTCCATTTCAAGAAAACTATGTTGAAGATTTTGTTGAAGAAACTGAAGATGAAATCCATCTATCTGATGAATATGATTATGAAATTTATTTGGCTAAAGAAGAACATGATATGTTTCAGTAAGAACAATATAACAAAGTTTTAATAGATTCAGAAGAATACAAACAAGGATATCAAAATGCTGTTTATGAATTTCAGAAACAATATAATCTCAGGAACAAAAATGTGGTTGTTAATTCAAATAAAGCTCAAGTTGATCATCCCTCTACTAGTCAAAGGAAGAAAGATCCTCCAAGAAAAGACATACCATAGAAAAATAATCAAAAGGATGATGGTCCAAACAAAGCTCAAGATGAAAAAAATGATGCTAACAATAAAGAGGTAGATAAGTCTCATTCTACTTTTAGTCTTGAAAGTGAAATTTCTAAGTTGAAAGTTTCAATTCATTTTAATGAGATTATCAAAAATATTGAATATAGAGGTCATATAAATGCCGAGAACATGAGAAGCCTCTGACACTCTAAACCTTCATGATGATCATCCTACCTTCCTTTTTGGCCCAAGGGTTGAAGCAAACTGTGATAATGATAGTGAAGTACCTCCTTTTTATGTCAATCTAAATTTTCATGATATGACCTTGCCTAATGCCTTGTTAGATTCAGGGGCATCCCACAACTTGATGCCAAAGGTGGTCATGGAAAATATTGGATTGGATATCACCAGGCCATATAAAGACTTGTTTTCATTTGATTCAAGGAAAGTGAAATGCTTAGGGTTGATTAAATATCTTGTTGTTACCTTAACTCAAATCCCAGCTAAAAGTGTTGTCATGGATGTGGTAGTTGTTGGCATTCCACCTAAATTTGGGATGCTATTATCTAGGTCATGGGTAGAAAAACTAAAGGGTACTTTGCAGATGGATGTGTCTTATGCTACAATTCCCGTGTTTGGGAAACAAAAAAGATTATGTAGAGAAGTTTTTTTAGCTTATATGGTAAGTATCCTAGATAGACCTAATAATCACCCTATCTATGCTATTGATACTAATATTAGGGCTTCTATTTTTTATAATTATTTTTGTCTTGAAGAGGAGGAAAAGAATGAACCGGAAATTCCAGAGAAGAAAGGTGAACAGTTGCAGGAAGAGCCTATTTCATCTCAGGTAGATGATGATGATAATGGCTTGTGGAATATGGATTTTGATGGAGCTGTTAGTAGAGAAGGAGTTGGGGCTGATGTATGGATTGTTCCCCAAAATGGTGACTCAAAACTTTGTTTTTTCAAACTAGATTTTGAATGTACAAACAATGTAGCTGAATATGAGGCTTTAATATTGGGGTTAAATACTTTGAAAGAGTTGAAATCCAAGAGAATAGCCGTGCATGGTGACTCTGAACTGGTGATTAATCAAGTTAAAGGTATTTACCAAACTAAACACCCCAGAATGAGGGCATACAAAAATGCAATGCTAGTATTTCTATAAGGATTCACAGAGTATGATGTATCAATGATACCCAGGGGCGAGAATATGATTGTTGATGCTTTAGCTACATCAACTAGTGTTTTTAAAATTCCTATTCATGCAAATAAAAAGTATGAGATTGAAGTCAAACACAAGACATCAGTCCCTAACAATATCAAATATTGGCAGGTCTTTGAAGATGATAAATCGGTGATTAGATTCCTTCAAAATTTAGATGAATTTTCCAGTACACATATATATGAAGAAAATCTTTTTGTTGAAGAAGAAGATGCAATTTTGATTCCGAGTTCAAAAGATTATCAAAATGTTATAGTTGGAAAGGAGATTATTCAATTGAAGAATAATTGCATCCCTAAGGGTTTGGTTCCTCTTGAAGAGCTGTTTGATAATAATGACGTGGAAAAAAACCCAAAGGTGACTCCAAATGAAGGTGAGGCAGAAGGCTGCAACATTGGATCTGAGAAGGAACCAAGATTCATCAAATTGTCAAAGAATTTAACTCCAATAAACAAAGAAAGGCATCTTAAGTTAATGGAAGAATTCTCAGATGTGTTTGCGTGGAGTTATGAAGATTTGAAGGTTTATGATACACATATCATACAAAATACAATTCCAATCAAAGAATACTAGAAGCCATTTAAACAAAAACTAAGAAGGATTAATCCATTGCTCCTACCTTTGATTGAAAAAGAAGTAAAACAATTGTTTCATGCAAATATTATTGTCTCATTAAGGTTTTCTAAATGGTTGGAAAACCTTCTTCCTGTCAGGAAGAAGAATGGAGAAATCAGGTTGTGTGTAGATTTCAGGAATTTGAACAGGGTGTCTTTGAAGGATACTTACCCTTTCCCAAAGACGGATTACATTTTATAGAAAGTTGTGGGATAAAAAAAATGTCATTGTTAGATGGCTATTTAGGGTATAATCAAATCATGGTGCACCCATGTGATCAAGAAAAGACAACTTTTAACACACCCTTGGGGGACATTCGTGTATGCAAAGATGCCATTTGGGTTGATGAACACAGGAGAAACATTCCAATGAGCTATGGATATGACCTTTGTAGAAGAAAGGGATAAGTTCATTATGATATACTTGGATGACATTATAGTTTTTTCTAGCTTAGATGATGTACATTTGAAGCATTTGAAACATGTTTTTCTGAAGTGCAAGAGGTCTGGTATTTATTTAAATCCAAAGAAGTAAAATTTAGCAATGCAAGAGGGAAAACTCTTGGGCCATGTGATATCAAAGGAAGGAATCAAGATAGATCCAGGCAGAGTAGCAGTAATCCAGAAAATAGATAATCCCAGGAATAAAAAGGAAGTACAATCTTTCCTTCGTAGAGTGAATTTCCTAAGGAGGTTTATACCGAACTTTGTTGAAAATGTTAAGTAAATCACTCATAGTTTGATAAAGTATAACCAAATTAAATGGACTGCTGGAGCAAAGGGGTCATTTGATGACATAAAGAGAGAAATTTCTCAAGCACCCGTGTTAATCAACCCAAATTGCACTAAATCTTTTATGATTTTATCCTTTTCCTTTGAACATACTATTGTAGGAGTATTGTTGCAGAAAAAAATGTGCATAATTTGGAGCAGCCTATAACCTTCTACAATAAATCATTAAGAGATTCAACATTGAACTATAACATCATGGAGAAGCAGACATATGCACTGGTGAAAGAATTGAAGGAGTTTAGAGTTTACATCTTATATTCTCATGTTGTTTCTTATGTTTCTAGTAGTGCAATCAAGGACATTTTAACTTAGCCAGACCATGAAGGTAAAAGAGAAAAATGGATTTCATTTCTACTAGAGTATGATCTGGTGGTAAAGCCAACAAGGTTGGTCAAAGGTCAAGGATTGGCAAAATTGATGGTGCAGTCAAATTTTGACCTCTTGGGAATAGATTTCATTGCAAATTTTTCAATAGATGCAGAACCAACACCTCAGGTATCTCAAAAGTTCCTTGCATTTCCTTAATATAGTGATATAATTTATATTTTGCATAAATTACAAGCACCACCAGAGCTAAGAAAGACTAAAGCCATATTTTTGAAATTAAAAGCTGTTAAGTTCTATATCATCGATGGTTTTTTGTATTGGAAAGATCCAGGAGAAGTTTTATTAAATTGTTTACTAGAAGCAGAGGCACAAAAAATTATGAAAGAATTTCATCAAGGTGACTCTAGATGACATCATTACTGAAAGACAACTGTAAACAAAATTCTCAGAGAATGATTTTATTGGAGAACAATATTTGCAGATGTGTATAAGGGTGTGTGCTAGTGGGAAAACCCCCCCTTTAACTACACCAGGGTTCAGAATGTAGACAGATCGATTAACCGTCTAAAAGATAATTAATTCTCTATACTACCCCAAACATACCAAAAATGATGTAAAGAAAGAAAAGAGAAAGGAGATCGGGTAACTATACCTCTAATCCCACGTCTGGTGATGACATCCTCATGCTTGGAAGTTTGATTGACTGTACGCCTCCTCCCAGGGTTGACCTGCATCCAAAGATTGACAAACAAAGAACTACAAGCATGCTATTCCATATATAAGTTAGGGTTAGATTTTATAATGTCAAGTATAAATCAATAAAAGTACTAAAGACACCATCATTTGGGACCTGAAAATGTAATTATTTTATTCATAACATGAATATTATACCTTTACAATCTAAGTCAGCTACCATTCCATGAACCTGGTCTGGGATCCTCTTCACCATGCTCCAAGTGCACCTTGTATGAACTTCTCCTCTCAAGCTTTTGATCTCTTCTATGGAAGTGAGTGGGTTAAATGGAGGAAGAAGGGGCTAATGAGGGAATGTTGAGGCAATTTCTCACAAAACACAACAATATCTTGGGCAAGGAGGGGAAGTGAAATCAGGCAGAGTTTCACTGTTCTTATGCTTAGGTATGAAATGATACCCCAACACCTCCTTTTATATGACAAAAGGATGGTTATTTGGTTGGGTGATGGGCTATAGCAGGTGGATTATTTGGAAAACCTCCAATAACCCATCAATTTCAGCGAATTCCTTACAACTTTTGCAAGTATACACAGGCTGTAATGGTGCAACATGCATATGTACATGAGCTGTAGTGGTGCAGCAAGCGTATGTACGCGGGCAGTAATGGTGCAGGGCATGTACATCTTCTAAAAGTTTTTTTTTTAAGAAGAGCTACTCAACAGTGCTTTGGAAAAAAATTCAAATAAGAGGGCCAAGGCCATGTATGCATGTGTAGAGAAATTTAGGGCCATAACAAATGCCCCCTAATGCGTGAGGTCAAAATACCAACTGATGGCCGAAATAAATTACAATATCTTCACCAATGTACTAGATCAAGTGAGCCTGGGACCAGAGTTCGGGAGGTGCGATCTGCAAAAATACAAATGTCTCTCCGAGGCGGGCATATCCATGCTTGGGATGAAATAAATCATGGCTGCCAATAAAATACACTACAGATCCATGTCATATAACTATATAAAGTGTATACATGAGAAATACATAATGGATCTACATCTCAAAATCAATCGAAGATATACAAGTAGAGTATCCATATTCAAGAAGCCAATGATGCCTGATGGCTAGAGATGAGGCCTTCAGAGCTCGAGAAACTACTTCAAGATCTTCAAAACTCAGGTAAGAGTACAATGTGAGTGTATGACTTCACTACCCTGAGGTATTCGATGGCTCGTCAGGAAAAGACAAGAGGATATCGATGAATAGGTAGAGAACTTCGTTGATTTAGAATCAGGACTTGACTAGACTCTTAGGATGGACGACTCATGAGGAGAAGAGATAAACTGCAATAAGGACAACTGAGGTTGGGTGAAACTTCCCTTGGAAAAAATCACAAAATATCATCAGACTCAAGCAACATGACATTGACATAAGTTCACAATGCACGAGGCAACAAAAACTCTCCACGTGTTTGTAAGAGTAACCAAATGGAGGAGGACACATATCTATGTAGAGAGAACAACTTCCTAAGGTCATACTAGATCCCAATGCTTGGCAAACAAACAAAAGGATGTGCTTTGTCCAAGGGAAACTCTTTGTGCTTCTGAAAAAAGAATACATATTTCCCGTCCCCTCTTTTTGGGATATTTGATTTTTTTGTCTTTTTCAATTTTGTAAAGAGCTTGAAAAAGAATAAAAGAATGCTACGTTACAAAGGAGGAACGAGTGTCGCACAGAAGCATACTAGTTCCAAGCGCAAGGAACATACTAATGGTTAGAGTAAGGAGACACGTGAAGGAGAAGGAAACTTGGGCAAAATTACTCCATGGGTCAAGGTGTCAAGTCGCAGAGGCAAAGTGCTACAAGGCTTGCGTATAAGGCATGCTTGAAAGGTTCAATTGAGAGCAACATTGAGCTGGCATTAGGCCAAAGACGCATAGATGCAAATGCGATTAGGAAAGAAACTATGAGACCCCCTTCACTGTAATTTTTATGATCCCAGAGAAGGTAAGACCGATAGTGTTTTCACATTTAGAGAGTCTGAAAAAACATAAAAGAAGACTCTTGGGAGTACCTTTTTAGAAGATAGTCTAGTCGGTTCGAAAAAGGGTTAAACATGCACCAAAAAGACGTCTATTCAAAACCATTTTAACGAGTGTGACAAAGACAATATCAATCGAAATTCTTTTCAATTTTAAAGAGTCTAAAAAGAGATTAACTATGGACTCACTGCCTTTTTCTGAGTTTAGTCTCAGCCTGAAAAAGTATAAAAGTTACCGAGGAGAACTCTCATGATGAGACAAATCTCCCGAGGCGTACCTTTTTCTGCTATAATATATAGGTTGAAAAAATGGTTAAACTCATACCAGTAGATGTTCTTCTGGACCAATTTAACGAGTGCGAAGGAACAAGGTCACTCGACGATCTTTTCAATTTTAGGGATTCTGAAAAGAGATTAACTATGGACTCCGTGGGGGTTCCTTTTTCGTAATTAATCTCCAAGGCCTAAAAAAGGTGATAAACCAAAACCAAGGAGAATGTTCCTTTTTGTAAAATCTAGTCCCTCATGCCCAAAAAAGGGTTAAAATTACACCTGAGAATACTCTTCTAGCGAACCGAAGTTCCTAGAGCATACCTTTATTCGTGAAATTGACCGTCTGGACCGAAAAAGGGGTAAACTACCCCCGGACAGACGTGCCTTAAAATTTGAGTTTGGCGAGCGTGAAGGACAACAAGATCACTCAACAATATTTTCATGTTTAGAGAGTATACAAAGGGATTAAAGAAGACTCCAGAGGGCTAATTTTCTCAGTTAATCCAGACAAGATCGAAAAGCATAAATACAGTCTCGCCGGATGTTGCTTTCAAATTATAGAGAGATCTTGAAAGACAACAAAGCATGATCAGTTGGGAGTCCCGAGGGTGAGGCCAAGAATGATGGTGCATCAAATGAATGAGGCTCAATATCGTAATCATGGTAGGATTAACAAGGACTCCCAAGCCTATAGTCATTACTAATAGCATGGACACCAAAATGAAACAAGGATCTACCTAGGGTATCCATGTAAAGGTAGGCTCTACCACCTAATTACGACACTTCTAGAGAAACAATGAAGGTTCTGTGTCACACTTCGGTGGGGTCGATCCTATGGCAAAGAGAAAAAGACAATGATATGCATAAAGTGGAGGTGAAATTTTAACTTATATGAAAAAAGTTGGAAAAATGACTTTTACCAAAGGATACCAAAAGTGGCCCATCCCCAAAAGGTTACCAAAAGAAAAGAAAAGTGTATCATAACATCCAATAATAAACTCAGGATTGGAATCAAGTGATCTCTAAGCACAGACAAATGACAAAGGCGGTCAAAAAGTGGGAAAAAAGCCAAAAAAAGTCTATAAATAGAGGCTAACACCTCATTTTCACCATTATATTTTGAAAATTGACCAAAAGGAGAAAAATCCCCTTTTCTAAAGAATTTGATTATGGGAGCTTCAGTGGATGAAACGAACTTCCGCTTGGACCAAGTAAGTACAAATGCATCCCTCTTGCAATTAAATTCTTCAATTATGAATTTATTTTTGTTTTTGAGGGGGCATGCTCTCCTAAAAAGAGAGGCCCTGCGTGTACACAGTCTATCCAAGGAAAACCCGTGTATGTACTCTGGAAGAAAACACTCTACCCTCGTACATACGCGACTAAGGTGAAAACAACCCGCGTACACCCTCAAAAGCTTGGAAAAAAATTGAAAAGCAAGAGCTAACTCCCTTTGATTTTCCATGGAACAATATGTATGTCCATTGGAGGGAGAGGGAACACAAGGACATTGATGTACTAGTTGAAGAGGACCTTGCTGCCATTGCCGCATTGAAACAATGCAGGCTATGGAAGTTCTTCCAGTGTCCTTTCATGAGGGCACAACCCAGATTGTTGAACGCCCTAGTTGATTATTGGCATCCAGATGTAGAGGAATTCATGATAGAGGGACAATCGTTGACTCCAACGACTGAGGATATCTATTTTCTGACTGGCCTCTCGAGGAGAGTGGAACTAATCAATATACGGACATTTCCTCTAGGCCTTTTAACATTGAGGACTATATTCAGATGTACTGTGAGGCTGACACTTAGAAGGTAGGTTCTCAGTTGCCTATTCACAAGATCACGTGTCTATATTTGAGAGTGATCTTGCTACTTATTGGGTGGATTACTGGATCCATGACCCTTCATCAAGCTTCTTGGGCACACATGCACTATGCTATTCAGTGCTAGGAGGCCCATATCTTTGAATGGAGTAGGACCATGCTCACATGCATGAAGAGAGAGATGACAGAGTGTCGATAGTGAAAAAACAAAAACTTTGGGTTTGGTACTATTTTATGCTCATTCTTCTTCTTCGAGAGTACCCAGCCTTAGTCCTAGAGAGATTGTGTGGGGGCATGTGGCCTCCTCCCCAACAAGGTGTAGATGGGAAACATTGCTTCCATGACAGGGGAGGGAGGACCATAGAGTCCTTCAATGACACATTTTTTGACTGGTGGGAACAACAGATTCCGATGATAGAGGACCACCCCTATGCCATAATCAACTTTTACAAGGATTCATACATGGCTATGCCTCCCGGAGAGGAGCGAGGAGAGATAGGTAACATGTTTTTTAATGTTATTTAATTTTTTAAAGTCTTTTGTATGTATCACTTTTATTTGTGTATAGAGTACCTACTTTTGTGTATCTTCTATGTATAGATGTGGGAGCATTGCACCCAGTAGACTTCGCGAGGACTCGACGATGTCCTTGACTAGAGGCAGGACCAGGAGCAGTCGATGGACCAACAACCGTAGGGGGACCTCTAGTTGGGGAGGCTGAGAGAGTTTAGAGACGGGTGGAGAATAACCTCATTGCACTCACTCGTACAATACCCATGGCCGAGATCGAGGATCTCCTGCCTTCTATGCAGGCTCATGTAGTGGGGGTGCCACAAACATGGGTCCAATGTTTCCAACATTTAGCCAACACCATCATTCATTATGGCAGGGCCAATAGGCCTCGAGCTTAGATAGGCTAGAATTTTATGTGCCGAGGGCACCATTATATAGTTTTTGAGGGCATAAGCCAAATGATGTATATCAAACCCTATTTTTGAGGCATTCGCGCCCACCTATGTACTCATGACACTTCTGACATATATATATATATATATATATATATATATATATATTTACATCTTATTTGTCTTATGGATCACATTTTTTGCAAATGTATGTACATGTGTATGTGTGTGTTTCTCTTTCCTGCATGTGTGTGCAATATGCCAATATAATACGTGATTAACTCGAGTATTTGTCATATGATTAAATCTCCTAGGAACATGGATATACGTAATGTAATCAAAGTAACGTTCTAAGATACGTACCCTAAGGAAACACGGTGCAAAGTAGGATCATAAACGCGGTAAACTCCATTTAACTAGGACACAACTAGTTGAGTATCTAGGTAAACCCGGAGGTGTGAAATGCCATGCGACAAGGCATCACAAAGCAACTCTATCACTACGTTGTACTCGATGACATTGTTTGTAGTGTCACCTAGACAAATACCTAGGGAAGATAGAAAATGGCCTCTAGGTTTGAAAATCACCCAAGTTGTAGAAGAAAGCCTCCGAGTGTGTTGGCTAGTGCTGTTCGCGAACCCAAAAAACACCTTTGATTCACTTGACATCTGCCGTAGTGAAAAAGAAGACATAAATAACTACACATCCACAAAAAAAAATGACAAAAAGATGGATAAGAACTATACATATGTACAAGAAGTCACCCAAGTGACCAACCTAAGAGTATTACTTCTTGAGGTAGATCCCATTTCTAGGCTCCACCAAGGCATTTCCTTCAAATTCAACCAGACGATAAGCACCCTTCTTCAAGACCTCTTTCACAATGAATGATCTGAACCACATGGGTTTGAACTTGCCTACCCCCAGGGGAGCCTTCGAAAAAAATCCAAAGACGAACAGACCAATCATACTTGAATCGTTGCTTATGAGCCTCATTAGCCGAGGCTGCATCATGACGCTGCTCAATATATAATGGGCATTCCTTAAGTGGTGACATGTCCAGAAATAACTCTACTGCCAACTTCAAAGAAGGAATCTGACACTCAATAGGTAAGACTACTTCCAACCTGTATACAAGTTGAAAAGGTGAGAAACCAGTGGTAGTCTTCATAGACGTTCGGTAGGCCCACAACACTGAGTACAACATCAAATGCCAATTCGGCTTGGCATAATTGATTATTTGTTGAAGATTAGTCTTGAGAGACTTATTCACAACTTCAAACAGAACATTCACTTATGGGTAATAAGGTGATGAATGTTCTTTCCTCAACCCAAGATTTGATGTTAACTCGGTCATCATCATGTCTTGGAAGTGACTGCCATGGTTAGTGACAATCTCCTTCGAGATGCCAAACCTTGATACTATCTGGTTAAAAATGAAAAGAGTCGATGTTTCATCATCATTGTTAAACGTTGGCATAGCCTCGACCCACTTCGTGAAGTAGTCTACCGCTATGATGATGTAACGATGACCCCTGGATGAGGCTGGGTGACATGTAGTGAAATCAATCCCCCACTTGGTGAAGGACCAACAACAATGACAGGAAACATGGGAGCAGGATGTGCCCGCATCTTCCGAGAGAATATTTGACATGGGTGGCACTTCTTGACTGCCTCAACGCAATCCTTGATTAACGTAGGCTAGAAGTAACCAACACGTAGAATCTTTTGGGCTATTTCCAACCCAGAAAAATGACCACCACATGCTCCAGTGTGGCAGTCGTTCAGAACGAGCTTTGCTTCTTTGTGGATAAGTCATTGATGAAGAATGCAATCTACACCTCAACGATACAAAGTGTCATGGAGTATGAGATAGTTTCGTGCCTGACGATAAATTCTTTAATGCTCATCATGGGAAGAAGAAGCGGGGCACTTCAAAGTCTGGAGATAGACTAGTATATCTCCATACTAGGGGTCTGAAGACGTGATTAGAAAAATATATCCTTTGATAGACGATTCTTCAGGCATGATATCACTAGACTCGACTGGAAGTTCTGAAATAAGTTCAACAAAGATCAACGACTTCTTGGATTTCACAGAGACAAAATCTAAGTCAAATTCCTGGAGGATTATAATCCATCTATTGATTTTTTTGCCAATGACCCATCGTGTCAACACAAATTGGAAAGGTTTCACAAGGACAATGATGGTGGTACTGCGAAGAAAAATGTAATGACAGAACTGCTGGACAACATGCACTGCTGCCAAAGCAAGCTTCTCAACATGAGAATAGTTGAGTTTCAACCCAACCAGGCCTCATCTAAGGTAATAAATAACATGCTCCTCGAGCAGATCATCCTCTTGTACCAAGACCATGCCGATGGTTGACTCTGCAACAACCAAATACAACAAGAAGTATTTGTTATAATTAGGGGGTCAGAGTAGAGGGGTAGACGCAAGGGCGCATTTCAATGCTTCAAAAGAGCGCTGAGCGGCTTCATCCCAACATAACAAGAATCCCTTTTTCAACATATGCATAAACCCTTTAGTGATTTTGGTGTAATTTATGACAAAGCACTAATGAAAGTTCGCTTTCCCCTGTAAGCTCTGAAGATGAGGTATCGTGCACGAAGGAGGAAACTGAACTATTGCCTCAACCTTGAGAGGATCGACCATGATCCCTATTGTCGAAACAATGAAACCTAAGAGATGACCTGACATCATGGATAAACTGCATTTTTTAGGATTCAAGTGAATCCGATAGTAGTGACATCGTTCAAAGATTAGTCGGAGGTGTGCAGGATGATCAAATCTCTTGCGAGAGCGTGATGCTAGATCATCAAGACATGCCGCGACTATATGTCTGAGGTCGTGAAAATAAAATTACATGGCCCACTGAAAAGTGGATCCAACATTCTTCAGGACAAAAGGCATCTTACGATATGTGAATGTGCCCCAAGGACAAATAAAATCCATTTTATGTTGGTCTTCGGGTTTGATCTAAATTTGGTTATATCTTGAAAAACCATCCATGAATGAAAATACCTCGCAACTTGTGCATTCATCGACAATTTGATCAATGAATGGGGTGGGAAAATTATCTTTCGGACATGCCTTGTCCAAATCATAGAAGTTCATGGACATGTGAATTGTACCCTGTTTCTTGTTAAATAGAACAAGGTTTGCCACCCATTCAGTCAGCTACACAGGGTAGATAAAACCGGCTTTAAGTAGCTTCTCTACTTCAGCCTTAATTGCTTCCTCTTTTCAAGGGTTCACCGAATGAAGCTTCTGTCGTACTGACTTGGCATCATGATAAGTCATTATTTCATGTTCAACAATTCTTGGGTCTATTCCTGGAATTTCCTTGTAACACTAGGCAAAAATGTTGCAAGATTCCTTAAATAATTTTGTATAAATTTGAATCTCTTCGGGGGAACAGTCCGCTTCAACGAAAAAATTCTCCACAACACTAGGGGTTATGGAGATATCTATGGGAATCATTTCAATGATACTTGCCATATTACCCTCGGCATAAACTGTGTGTGTAGCCAGAGGATTAATAGTGTAAGTTTTAAACCTGTGAAGTAAAGCAATGCATATAGATTCCTAAGCAAAACATAATTTAATCAATGGATCATACACATAGTACACAGAGATTTTATACTGGAAACCCTCAACCGGGAAAACATTTCTTATATTCATTATATCGAATTTCACCATTCACCATACAATATATATACAATGTTTTTAGGTATTCCGTAGATACCAAAACCCTAATCCCTTAATCCGGGATTAATTTACAAAACCGCTAAAAATAGAAAAAATTGCACAATTTTTTTTCGGGGCATTGCCCCGAGCTATTACCCATTGCTGTACAATGTGCGTAACTAGGGGGGGGCATACCTGCCCCCCCTTAGGACCCCCCTAGGAAAGCGCCCGACGCACACGACACAAAGAGCACTACTAGAGGGATCGTCAGACGCAGTTGTCATATCTGATGTGCCCACACACACACATGCAAAGAATATAAAACATATCCAACATTCTCCCACTTGTTGTTTTCTTTGCATCCAGGGGTCCAAGGGATTATATAGTCAACAATATAGGGCAAAAATTCCCATTGTTACTATACACCAAGAGAACTTTTCTGTGCTTACAGAGTTTGTCAATGAATCTGCAACATTCCTCAAAGTGTCAACCTTTTCCAGCAACACCTTCTTTTCTTCAACCATGTCTCTCACAAAGTGATACTGAACATCAATATGCTTTGTATTCGAATGATAAGCTGGGTTCTTTGCCAGGAAAATTGCACTTTGACTGTCACAATCTAATCTCACTGCTTTTTGTACCAACCCAATATGTGAACACAATCTTTGTCACCATACCGCTTCCTTGCTTGCATGAGTGGTTACCATGTATTCAACTTATGTAGTTGAAAGTGCCACTACAACCTGTCTTTTTCTTATCCAACTGATTGCTCCTCCAAATAGGTTAAACACATACCCACTTGTAGATCTTCTATGATCTAGATCTCCAGCCCAGTCTGCATCAACAAAGCCATGTATATCCAACACTCTGTCCAATCCTGGTCTTCCTTGGTAGCACAATCCATAACTGGTAGTGCCACGAAGATACCTGAAGACCCTTTTTACTACTGTCCAATGCTCCTTCCCTGGTTTTGACATATACCTGCTCAAAACTCCCACTGCATGTGCAATGTACAGTCTAGTACAGACCATTCCATACATCAAACTGCCAATTACACTGGCATACGGAACATGGGACATGTCCTCTTCTTCTTCCTGTGTCTTGGGACACTGATATGCAGATAACTTTACACCTATAGGAATAGGAACCTTGACCGGTTTCCTTCCATGCATATTAAACCTCTGCAATATCATCTCAACATATTTTCTTTGATTCAACTAGATTTTCCTGTTTTCACGATCTCTTTTAATCTCCATTCCCAAAATGAAGTTAGCAACACCGAGATCCTTCATGTCAAATTTGGAGGATAGCTGCGATTTCACCTCCTTGATAACATCCATGTTATTTCC
>JZKD02S0584372.1:39953-57526 GCA_000966675.3 Picea glauca
CTTCTTCTTAAACAACCATTTGCTACCAACATATTTTCTTCTAGCTAGCAACTCAACTATATCCCATGCCTCATTCTTATCCAAGGCATCCATTTCTTCAACCATGGCCTTCTTCCAAAGTTTACTATCCTCTGAATTCACTGCTTCCCTGACAATTCTAGGATCATCATCAGTAATAAATAAAGAAAAATTGGAACTGAAATCAAGTGGACTATACCTTTCTGTTTGCCTTTTATCTCTCACCGATCTCCTCAATACTGGAGTATGGATTTCTTCTTCTTCTTCTTCTTCTTCTTCTGCTTCCTCTTCTTCAGATGATTCAGATTTTTGATCATCCAACTCAAGATCTATTTTCTTAGGTTCATCTTGCATTGGTAGGAATTCCTGTTTGGACACATCTTTTACCTCTCTAAAAACAACATCTCGACTGTAAACAGTCTTCTTGGTTTTTGGGTTCCAAAGTTTATAACCTTTCACACCATCTTTATAACCAATAAAGATACACTTTTCAACCTTTTTATCCAGCTTACTCCTATTTTCCTTTGGAACATGTACATAAGCATCACAACCAAACACTCTAAGATCTTGAAGAGAGGGTTTCTTTCCAGACCATACCTTGTGTGGAGTTTTATCATCCAACGCTGATGAAGGCGATCGATTGACCAGGTAACATGCTGTACCCACTGCCTTTGCCCAGAATTATTGTCCTAAACCGACACCACTGAGCATGCTCCTTTCTTTTTCCATCAATGTCCTATTCATCCTTTCTGCAACTCCATTATGCTGAGGAGTGTATGGAGTAGTCTTCTGCCTTGCTATACCACACTTCTTAAAGAATTCTTCGAATTCATTTCCGCAGAATTCTGCACCATTATCTGTTCTCAATACCTTTATTTTCCTCTCTGTCTGATTTTCTACAAGAGCCTTAAACTCTTTAAATTTATCAAATACCTCAGATTTATTTCTAAGAAAATAAATCCATGTGTTCCTTGAAAAATCCTCTATGAATGAAACATAATACACATATTTACCTAGGGATGGAATAGGAATAGGTCCAAACACATCACTGTGTATCAAATCTAAGATCCCCTTTTCTCTTGTAGCACCAGATGGGAATCTTACTCGATTCTTTTTACCATATATGCAATGTTCACAGAAATCAAAATCCAGAGTGCAATTATACATACCTTCAACCATAGCTTTACTGTGTAGTGTTCGAAGGCCCTTTTCTCCAATATGTCCCAGTCTTTGATGCCACAACATGGTCTTCTTTCCAGGGACAATATTGGTCTTATCTTCTTTATCTCTCTGTTAAGGGACAATAGAACTATTACACCCATTAGTATAAGTGCTTCCCAACAACTTGTATAGAGTTCCACACCAAACTCCCCTCATCAACACCATTGCTCCTCGTACCATATTGCAAGTGTTCTTTTCAAATACAGTATCCACTCCTGCATCATCCATATTTCTTACAAATATTAGGCTCTTGGATAGTCTTGGAATGCGCAGAACCCTAGGGAGAGTTCTAGTCCTTCCATCTTTTATCAGCAACTTAACCCTTCCACGTCCCAAGATTTTTTCTATCGAGTCTTCTCCTAGGAATACATCACCACCATCGTATTTTTCATATTCAGAGAACCACTCCTTGTGAGGATTCATATGGTATGATGCACCTGAGTCAATTAGCCATACATCACAGTATGCATGTGTACTTGTAGATGCCTGGTAAACATCACCTCCTTCTTCAATGGAGGTTTTCACCTCTGTGGAAGAGGTACTATCAAATCCCTTTGGTTTATCGACCTTCTTAGACTTGCAATCTTTCTTATAATGCCCTATTTTACCACACTTCCAACATTTCCTCAAAGATTTTCCTGGAGACTTAGATCTACTTGTAGATTTATATCTCCCCCTCGAAGGTTTACTAGGATTCCTGTCTTGGGTATGACCTCTTACAAATAAAGCATCTATGCTATGACTATCCATGCTTTTCCGCCTCATCTCTTCATATAACAAGGCTGAAACTACATCCTCATACTTCAATGTAGATTGAGTGGTACTACCAATTGCTACAACCAGATTATCCCAAGAGTCTGGCAAAGAACATAACAAAGTAATACACTTATCTTCTTCTGCAATCATAATATTAACAAAGACAAGTTGACTTACCAGAGTATTAAAGACATTTAGATGTTTTGTCACGGAATCTCTATCTTCCATCCTAAGATGATACAACTTCTTTCGAAGAAACAACTTGTTTACTCGAGACTCTGATTAATACAAATTCCCCAACCTATCCCATAGTTCCTTAGCTGTAGATTCTCTCGAGACATTCAAAAAAACTGAATCTGCCAGGCAGAGTCGAATAGTACTCCTTTCTCTTCTATCCAACTTCTCCCAATCTTCCTTTGACATACTAGTAGCTGGTCTACTAGTAGTTTGTGTACTAGTAGGTTGTGTACTAGTATCCTATGTGCTAGTAGACGATGTACTAGTAGGCTGTGTACTAGGATCCACAACAATCCATTGTTATTTGTCTACAAGAAGGTCCTCCATCGTGAGCTTCCATAGCTCAAAGTTTTTACCATTGAACTTCTCTATCTCGATTCTAGATGAGCTCACCATTCCCCTTTCTATACTCGAATCTCCACTTCAAAATCTCCCACTAAACCCAGGTTTATCACAGACCCAAGATAAACTTGATCTATCAAGACCGAGACAAACCCTCAACAACAAAGGCGTTCCTCTGAAGCCAAAAATGAGCTCTGATACCACATGTAAGTTTTAAACTTGTGAAGTAAACAATGCATATAGATTCTTAAGAAAAACATAATTTAATCAATGGCTCATACACAAAGTACACAAAGATTTTATACCGGAAACCCTCAACCGGGAAAAGCCTTCTTATATTCATTATATCGAATTTCACCATTCACCATACAATATATATACAATGTTTATAGGTATTTTGTAGATACCAAAACCCTAATCCCTTAATACGGGATTAATTTACAAAACTGCTAAAAATAGCAAAAACCACCCAAAAAAAATAATTTTGGGGCACTGCCCTGGGCTACCGCCCGTTGCTGAATGCTGCGCATAACCAGGGAGGGGCATACCTGCCCCCCCATGGGACCCCCCTAGGAAAGTGCCCAATGCACATGACACAAAGAGCACTACTAGAGGGATCATCAGACGCAATTGTCATATTTGACGCGCCCACACACACACATGCAAAGAATATAACACATACCCAACAAATAGGACAAGACCTATCTCCATTCCTGGTTGAATTAAATTCTCTTGCCTCTATTCTCCTTAACTTTGGAAGAAAGTAAGATCTATGATGAAGATCATCCCAGGGTCTGTCTGGACCAGTCAATGCCTCAAGAATCACCTCATTAGAGGGAAAGACCAGGTCTAAAGGATCTGTAGTGGCAAGAGAACCTTGATCCCAAATAGGCTCGAGAACTGGAATCTAACTTTTGTGTGGGAGTCAAATTAGGGTTGACTGAAGCTTGTTAGACAATAGTGTACACAAACTCAACCACAGACAAGGGCATGGCCATGCCAGGATGCCTTGTCCCTTCCATCGAAGCTGATGGGGAAGGAAGTGTCCATGAATCATGAAAGTAAGTCATTTGAAATGACGACACTTGAAAAATTTCAGCCCTAGGTTGGTCAGGGGAAGCTGATATAAGCTTGAAATCGCCAGAAGGTGGTGGGTAATCAAAAGTACCCATCAAATATGGACACAAACCAACCCCTAAATTAACGGTTCTGGGCTGAGGATTATCAATGATCGAGACCGTGGAAGCCCCTGATGAAGGGTCAGGATGGGAAAAGGACAACTGGTCAATGGTCACAATTAGACCCTCGTGCGAAAACAAGAAGATACAAAAAAATGTAGCGAATACTACATGCATTGCATAGGTCCAAATCCACCCTAATAAAAGGTTATAGTCGAGAGGCGCATCGACCACTTCAACTTTGACGCACACGATCTTTCCTCCTAACTACACGGGGAAAGAAAGAATGATTCCATGTGGTCTGAACGACTGACCATTGAATGTTGTAAGCAATGTAAGTGACGAAGACAAACCAGGATGGCCAATGGCCTTCCAACATGCCAATGACATCACGTAATTCAAGACACCCTCGTCAACCACAATACATAATATATTTCGAGTAAATTATTTCCTGGTGTAAGCCACTACTATCTAAAATGCAACGTGGTAAGGAAGATGAGGTTTCAAGTCAGTTGGATCAAGAACGATCGCTCCCAGGTTACAAGTCCCTATTGATCCCAAGGCATATAACAAAGCCTTTCTCTACGAAGGGAAACTTTGGAGGACTTCCAAAGCAGACATCGCACAAGGGGTTTGTGCCAAATCTTCCACAACGAAGTAGTTCTGGGCAACCCTCACATTTGGATTATGAGAATATTTCTTGAACACAACTTTCGGGATGTGTGTCATTGTTTTTCCTGCCATATTCTCAATATGGAGAGGAACCAGTGGGTTTGTGGATTCTTTTCCCTTTTCGACAGATTTTGACATTTCATAATCTCGGGCCCTAGTCGCTATATGAGCCTCATCTTTCATCATGTAAACATTCATGGTCAGGTTATTACTGGTAGATGTGGGGGGTCCCTGACTACCCCCTTCCATGCTCGAGGATGCTGAAGCTTGAGCCATGTATTTCCCATGTTGAAATGGGTTTGTCAGAAAAAAAGTATGTTTCTGCGCTAATAGCTTTTGAGCTTTCGCAAGTTGAGGGCACAGGTGAGTCGGGTGGTCTTTCGTGCAAAGGTTACATGGATACTTCGACTTCCTCTTCTCCGTTTTTCCCCTGCCAACATTGTTAGTAGCCTTTTTTTCCCGTTTACCCTTCTTGTTCCGTTGTTTCTTCTTTTCCTCAGGCTGCTGGTTGGAATTAGGGTTCATCGACTGCACATTATGTACATCCGACATTTGGGTAGGGGGAGCCGTGTAACTCGAGGTCTGGCTGGCCACAACCTGCTATATCGACAATTGTTGCAATTGATTTGATAATAGATCAATGAACTTTCCTTGTGATGATCCCACAATACCATCGACATGGGCTCCAAAATTTTGCTTGGCTTTGTCGAGGATAAACCATGGCACATCCGACAAAATATCATAGAGCATGCCAGACTAAGAGTAGATCAGTTCAAGCTAATGCGCTCTCATTATTTCCTCATATGAAAACACTCTAGAAGTTGCTACGTCCTTGGAGATGCAAGGTGTTGGTGCGGATTTGGTCAGACCAAGGTCCTTCTCAGGTTACCAACGTACTATGTAGTCTAGAGCATTGGCATTTTCATCTCCTCCAAAGAGAAGAAGTCTCACTTGAAGTGCTGATGAGACAGATAGATAGGGAAGGGTAGAAAGAAGACTAAAGAGGATCCATAGAGAATTTGGGACTCATTCCTGTTCCCGCGCAAGAGTCATTAACATACCTGAACCATCTAAATGCAAGAATTGAACCTACTTATGTTGCGAGTAACAATTTAACATAGAACCATCAAATAGAACTCATAGGCCATAAAGAAGTGCTGTAATGCATAAGTAACCAAACAAGGACACATCATGTTTTAAAATTTGATCCTTCTTCATATTGTCTTTGAGATATTTCTCTATCTACAGATTCAGAATCACATAGTATGGTACATCACAGACTCTTGGCTCTAGACTCATACCTCATAGCTCCAACTGACAGTTTAATACATTATAGACTATGGCTTGTCTTTTCTCAACTTACAATAAGTATTGATGACTAATATTAAAACTTGGGTGACTCTGATTAACATGACTCAACTCAACCTTACTCTAATCCAACCCTTCACACTTATATTCATCCCTATATATATATCTGGGTTGTGTCTTCCTTCTCAGCTTGCGTGCTTTCTTGTTCTATTGCAACTGTTTGTTGCCTAGATGGCCTCACACTGACTTCCTCAACTGCTTTCTGTTACTATTTCTCCCAGCCTCTGATGAGGTTTTGCACAACTCTTGCTTAGTCAAAACTTGTGCAATTCTTTCCCAGAAACGAAGGGCCCAATAGGCTCCGACCACAATCCTTGACTCATCCTCGAGTCAAGCAAGGATGATTTTAGGGGCTAAATTTTGCTCATGGGCTAATTTTCCATGGTTTTTCCAAAAATGAGATTTGCTATTTTAAAAATGATTCGCCCAAATTCTATAGGATAAAATTATTTTACCTTAAAAATTGCCAAAATTTTATAAAAACTATATAAAATCCTTAGAACTATGAATATTTTTACAAAAATATTGTTGAACATTTATAGCTGGCATACGAAGGATTAGTAAGATTCTCCTAGGTTTCTACATTTTAAAATAAATTTCCATCCTTAAAATCATCCCTAGAGTCAAGTGCTTAGTTCTTTCACATCCTCCAGGAGCAACTGTTGTTTTCCCTTGTCCGAATTTTCTTCTTCTTTGGGCTCTTCTGTTTGTTCCTTTTCCTCCTTTACCTCCTCAAATGAAGGGCCTAATTCTGGTACAAACTCTAAGGCTCGATGCTTTACTCCTTGAAATCTTTCAACTTTGTCCTGCCATTTCTGGGCAAGGAGTGATGCTTCTGCAAGGAACTGTTGTGTTGTCTCTTTTCTGTACTCCTTTGGCTTGGCCGCAACCAACAAGTTCCACTCAAAATCGGTTGTTGCGTTGACCTGATGCATTTTTATATAGGCGGTCTGAATTACTAGTCAAAAATCATGTAGCTTTTTCTTGGCTACGAACTGTGTCTCATAGAGTGTATTTAGTACATTGTTAGTCTGCTGAATTTGGTCAAACTTCTGCTGCTGCTCCATAGGGTCCATTGTGACCGCAATTTCTTCATTCAACACCTAGATCTTTGTTCGGACCTCCTCTAAAATCTTATTTCATCGAGTGATGATGCCCATCCAGTCATTGAATTCTTTGAAAATTTTGGTGCAGTCCGCTCTGTGCTTGTGCAGTGCTTCTCTGGCATTATTGCCTTGCAATATTATCTTCTGCATTTGTTCCTGCAGCTGCTGAAGTTGGTGTTCCACTTCTTGCTGGACCTGTTGTAGCTTCTCTTGGAGTTGGTCAGTGCAATTGGTGAGTTGCGTCCATGCTTACTATAATAGCTCGATCTGTTTCTTTGGCTCGCTTACGTCGCTGGCCTTGGGTAGGTCAGGTGCGGCCTTCCGAATCTCCGGATAGGATTCTGCAAGTTTTTCCTGTACTTTTTCCGATTTTTGCTGGACTTGGAGTCTGTCATGTGCTTCCTACATTCTGTATTTGTGGTCCATGAATTATTCTTTTCTTGCAATCTCGGTGTATCTCTCGGCCTCTTGGAGCCTTTGCTCCAACTGGTCTGTGGATGCCATGATTAGGCCAAATAAGTGTGGCGCTGGCCATTGTACCAGGTCGACAGATGAAACAACTGCGTCGGTGGGTACTCGCCACTGTAGTAGGAGTCCATTGCCTGTTGAATGGTCAGAGTGAGTTTCTACCTCTTCCTCCATTGGTGGGACTGGTGCGATTCTCAACCTTAGCTCTGCTAGCAAAAGAGTTAGAACCTTTGTTCTATCTATGCAAATTTGTATCAATTTCGCACATTGTTGGGGGTTCTGGAGAACTTGTTCCATTTGAGCTCATATGGCTATCATATCCTACTCCATTGTTGATTCTATCTCATTATGCGCATCTGGTATCGCCGTATCTTCCAGTGTGTCTGCATCATGTGCCGTGATCTCTTGCACACCCTCACATTTGGCTGGTGAGGTGATTTGTTGGTCGCCATTGGGTTCCTACTCCTCTTTGCTATGGGCATATTATTCTTATGCGGAAGACTCAAGTTGTTGTTCTTGGGTGTTTGGATTCAGAACATTCAGAATCGTGCTATGCTCTGAGGCTTTGGGGTCAGGATCAGGAATTTATGATCTTGGCTTGGGTGGTTCTCTAGTTATTTGTGGGGGTCGTCATTCCTTTGTCTCTGGGTGGTTGAGCTGGATTGACTCTAAGGTTATTGTCTAAGGTGGACTGGCCATGATGAGGTTTGGTAATTGGTGTGGTGTTGGAGTGTGTTCAATGATAAATGTGGAAGGAAGTGTTTCAGGGTCTGGGTCATCTTGAATGTCAATCATAGTGGTGTCTTTGGTCATGGCATGGGTCCGGGGGGTGGTATATGCAAGGGGTTGTGGGTTCAGGGGTTTTTTCAACGAGACCCCAGTTCTAGGCCTCTTCACCATTGGTTCAGTACCAAGAACAATGCCCAAGATCTTGTTAACCTGCGCACCTGATAACACAACATTGTCCAGTAGTTGTCGGGGGGCGGTTTGTTCCTCCGCTCTAGCTACAATATCTCTTCTTCCTCCTCTGAGTCTGTTTGTGTCGGAGCATCTGGCTTCTTATGCTCAGGGTCTGAAATCGATCCCTCTCCTGTTTCCTTGTCTTTTTTCTTGAGCAGCTCTGTAGGAAGAATGTAATGCATCCCTGATTTACGTGGGCCACATTTAAATCCTGGCCATGACATGAATTCCTTATCGAAATCTTCCTCATACAAATAGAACAGTAGCATCCGTGTGTGGAAATTTTCCCAGCTGGCATGTCTCGACCAGACGAATGTGTTGTGCCGGTTCATACTGAAGGTGATATTCCTCATGTTGCAATTGAGGATCTCTTGTAGGATGCAAAGCCTCTACGCTGTTTCTATCATAAAATTATACCATTTGGCAAAGGCTGCATTGTTGAGTGCTGTGTTCTCCAAGTCTGGTCTGGACTGCCATGGCTCAAACATCTTCACCATGCACCCTTTATCTGGTATTTTTGGTTGTCTTCCCACATGTGGCTTCCATTTGAGAATTTCAAATGCCACAAGTAGGTATCCATAGGTGAAGGTTCCTGCCTTCTCCTGTGATTCCTCACAAGCTACTCATAGTTCCTCCAGCAGGAAACTACACCAATTGAACACTGCTCCCTGTGTGCAAAATTCGGCGACTGATAGCGCATCTAGGGTGCATTCTCCCTTATAGTAAGACCTCATAACCTTGCTGGCTATGATGTAGCAGCTAGTCCAGACTGTTTTGGGCAATATTTATTCAATGACTGTTGTGCATCCTCCTCTCTTTGTGTTAAACTTCTCGTATAGGTTGGGCTCGCCTTTCTTTTTCCCATGCTTGTTGGGACACTGAAATCCCTTCGACACATCCTCTCCTAGGGAGGATAGTCCCATGAGATGCTAGATATCTTTTGCATGGATTGGATACTGCTTATCCAACCATAGAATTATGTCATGCACCCTTCTTATCAAGAATTTCGTGCAACGCCCAATCTCGCTGTGGTACCAAAGACTGGTAAGTCTCTCAGGTTCATAATGGTGGAGTTAAAGAAGTTGATGAACTCTTTTCTTGGTACAAATTACGTGTCTCCGGTTCCATCCAGAGCTATCTCCCAAAATAAGTTTGTGTGCATCTATGGAAAAGGGGCTGAGTTCGTGAGGTCAAGGTCGAGTATCTTAACGTGTTCTACCTTTCCTTTGAGGTCGCCCATGATCTCAACCCGAGGGTCATAGGGCTCATCTGGTACTACTTCTTTCGTCATGGTGCTTTGGCTTGTTGTGGATCTCGACATTCATTCTTCTGTGGCAAATAAGAACTAGGGCTACGTCTGCGGCTTTTAGAGTGGTCCCAACTGTTTCACGCTGTTGGATTCAGAAATGGATATGCTCATTTTTAGAAACAATACATTCTCGACATAGTTCTGAGAGCCTTATACCTGGCTTAACTGGGAAGTTTTAGCAGTAATTACTCGTCATCATGACCGAATAGATGCACATGAGTGTGAGTTTTCCGATGGGGTGGTTTAATCAAGGTAAATCCTATTGGGTGATCTTGGAATTTACTTATTTGAGTGGAATAGGGACGTGGCCGAATTGAGACCTTTCTGTTTGATGAGTGGGTGTCCCGATGCGAAATTCGATGGCATCTTGGCATAATGCGTATTTATGGCTTAACAATGTCATTTGGGGTACTAGAATGGAAATAAAGGTTGTGAATAGATTGAGTTTGCATGGCCTATAATTCAGATTGGATTGGGATTCATGGTGCCTTCGACCACAAAGGTTGTCTCAACCATCTTTAATGACTGTCATTAATGGACTTTTTCATGCTTCAGGTCTTGTACTACCGAGTCGTCTGTTCTGTAGCAACCAATTCTTAAACAAAACAAATTAACTCTATGTTATGGCATGCCACTGCGCACATAGACATTATTAACTGATTTTACAAAATTTCAGAAAGAAAATAAAATAAAATCTAACTATTGTACAAGCTCCGTCGAATTGTAGCGACTGTCCTTCTTTCTCAATTTTGAGATAGGTAGGGCTTCAGGCGAGTGCCATTCACACATCCCGGTTGTAACACACCATTGAGTTGCGTGAGTCTGACTACTCCTGAAGGTTAGATTTTTGCAACTATGTAAGGTCCTTACCAGTGCATACACAATTTTCCAGGATGCTTCTGGTATCGACTGTCGTAGAGTAACACCTTGTCCCCTTGTGTGAATACCTTGGTTTTAATGTGTCTATCATGCCAAGATTTTTGTCTTGCCTTTTCAATCAACTGATGGAAGTCTGCTAGAAATCTAGTTTCCTCAAGTTCTTGTAGCTCCTCAAATCTCTGTTCCACTGATCCCTCTTCTATCATACGTGTGACTTGTGCAATATACAGGCTTGGAGTGATGAAATCTGTAGGCACCACTGCCTCTCTTCCGTAAAATAGCTAGATTGATGTGTATTTGTGGAGTTTATTTGTGGTTGTATTGTAGGCTCATAGTACCACTAGAAATCTATCATTCCAGTCCTCTCGGTTTGCGCAACAGACCTTTGTTAGTCCCCTTTTCGGGATCTTGTTGAAGGATTCGACTGTTCCGTTGGCCTGTGGGTGGTATGGAAGGCTCTTATGATGTTGAATCATAAATTCTGTTGTAAGTGTTTCTATGGTATTGCTAATGAATAGAGCTCCCTGATCATTGGTTAGGCTCCTGGGACATCCAAAGAAGGTAATGATATTTTTGAATATGAACCAGGCAGCAGTATCTGTCGAATAGTCCTGTACAATTACTGCTTCTGCCCAACGGGTAATGTAGTCAGTTGCGGTAATGCTGTATCTAGACTTTGAATGTTTGGCTGTGGGGTTGATTGGTCCGATGAATTCAACTACCCATTTCTCAAATGCCTGTAGAGTTCTAACTGGTTGTAATGGTAGTTCATCTTGACTTGACGACTTGCCTACCCGTTGACAAACATCACATGATCTAGCATATGCTTTTGCATCCTTGAAAAGTGTTTCCCACCAAAGTCATACCTGTAGAATTTTCTGTGCATGGTCTTTCCTCCTACATGGTCTCTTGCAACTCCACTATGGCATTCCCAGAGTATATCTTTCCTTTCGTAATCCAAGACGCATCGTTTGAGAATGCTGTCTAGTCCTAGTTTATACAATTGTCCAACGATCAACTGGTAATCTGCTGCTCTAACAACCATATGGAATTTTTGGGTTGCAGAATACGTTTCATGATAGGCTCCTATACTGAGAAAGACTGCTATGTCCTCTAGATATTCTGGTATGTCCTCAATCCTGAACAAATTTACGTCTGGGAGCTGGTCGTCCACTGCTCCACCACTTTCTCTTGACTCTAGTCTGGATAGATGATCAGGTTCAACATTGCATCGTCCCGGCTTGATGATAACTTCAAAGGAAAATTCCTGAAATAAAAACATCCATCTAAAAATTCTCCCTTCCAGCACAGGTTTGTTAACTAGGTATTTTAATGTGGAATGGTCAGTAAATAATTTGAAATGGGAACCTAGCAGATAATGTCTAAATTTTTGTAAAGCATAAATCATTGCTAAGCCTTCCCTTTCTGTCTTTGTGTATTTACGCTCTGCTTGTGACAGTTTCCAACTCACAAATTAGATGGGGTGATCCATAGCTCCCTCTCCAAGTTGCGTTAAGATACCTCCTAAGGAAATTCCTGAAGCATCTACATAAACATGTGAATGAATTCTCTAAAGGCTGCTATCACAATCCTAGAAAAAACTGTAGGGGCATTCTTTAAGCCAAATGGCATCACGTTGTATGAAAAATATCCACATTCGATAATGAAAGTGGTCTTTCTCTTGTCCTCTTCGAAGATCCTAACTTGATGGTATCTTGAAAATCCATCTGTAAATGAGTATGCTTCCTTCCCCGCAACCTATTCGAGTACTTCATCGGTAAAAGGTGTTGGGAAAGGGTCATGCACACAAGCTGCACTGAGACTCCTATAGTCTACAAAAAATCTAATATCCTCTGTGTCTTTCTTGCTTTGGATGACTATCAGGCTGACCCACTCAACTTCTTCTACCGGAAAAATGAGACCTTCTTCTAACATATTGTCAATCTCCTTCTTAACTTTCTCTTTTATCCTGGGGTTAAGATGGTATGGTCTATGTCTAATAGGCATGGATCCTAGTTTTAACTCAATCTTCATCTCTCCCATGACTCCCTTGATTCCCTTTAATTCTGAAAAAGTCTTTGGGAACAAATCCTCATATTCTCGCAGTAAACTCTTTATTTCCTGACTGGCTTTTTCATCCCATTAATCTCCCACCAAGGCTATCTTGGGTTTCTCTTTGGTGCCTATGTTGAGTCTCTTCAATTTTAATGGGTGATTATAGGAACTATTGGTTTGGCTAGGTATGGTATTTTGGATTTCTCTGCTCCCCTCTATCTCTTAGACGACTAGGTTCTTCTAATTCGTCTAGGCTTTCTAAATGTTTTCCAATCTGATAGTATTCTATAGGCTTTCTAGTCGAGGGTAAGTGGCATTAATTCTGAATTTCTTGGGTATGCTTGGGACACACTACAAAGTTTGATCTCTTATTGTTATTGGCTGTAAATAGAAGTTCTTGAATATTTTGTAGGGCTAGTTCAAGTTCAGGGTACTTACTTGTGAATGAGAAGTCTTTGCAGAATTGAACTACCACTATTTTCCGGTCACTGGTCTATCTTCCAGTTTCCTCATGTACAAACCAAGATTTTGGGATTGGGCCTAGAGAATGGGGAAATACCATAACCCAGAAGTGAGATGGTATCTCCGCGGCCTGCCATTATGTTACGCACTATTCAACGTGTATTCTAGGATCCAATTCTCCATTGAACAGTTGCATGGCATGGGGATCTATCTGCATCCCTAATTCTAGCTGCTCCTTATTCCAGAACTTGTACTTGATAGCTTGCTTCACCTCATCCCAAGTTCTGAGTATGACTTTATGAGTGGCCCACGATCTGGCAGGGTTGTTCTGGAAAGCTATATCCAATACCGAGATTCTTTGATCTTCTCTCACATTTTCTTCCATGTTCTGCAAAAAGTTGTCTAGGTCTAAGGTGTCATCGTATACTGAGTGTTCTATAGCTTCAGTTACAATCCATCTGGCCATTTTGATAGTTGCGCCTTGATAATTGTTCATGCGAGCCTTGTTGCCAACTATCAAAATCCAGTTCTGAATCTTCGTTTGTTGACTGTATACTTCTCCAACTTACTGATCCATTTGAAGTAGGATTTATATACTCATTTCTGGTCCCGGTTGTTACAATGTACAACTGGTCTAGGTCTTCTCCTTCCATATTATTGTCTGTAGGTTCTGTGTACCTGGGTCCTACATATGGATCCAAATGTTGAACTACCTTGATTCCCTCAGCTTAAAAAGTCATGGTGTCGTTCTTTAGGTTGATCACTGCATAGTTGTTGTAGGCCCAATTGATGCCAAGTAGCACAGGGTAGGGGTCCCTGTCTCCCATGATCTCAATGACTTCAAATTCAACCACTATTTGTACTCTTGCTACATCAATTTCCATGTTCTTGAGTCTTCCTATGGGAAAGATAAAATATTGGTTTTCCATTCTTAACTGAATTGGGGAATATGCCAGTCTCGGTTTTCCCAAGGCTTCCTAGGTCTTCTTGGGCATAATGTTCACATATGACCTAGGTCCAACACGACGTCCTTAATTTCGAAGTCATCTAACTGGGCTACCGGTCAGAATTATTTTCCGATTCTTATCTTTCTTCGCAGCAGTCTCTGAGTACTTTTCTCAGGAAGATTATCCCTTATCCTTGCTTATGAGGTTTCTTCATTCCCTAAAACCTAGGTACAGTGCATTGCACAACTTTTCTGTTAGTTGATCATTCCCTAGAATGTCAGAGAATAACTGAAACTAGAGGTCAATTGTGTTTTGAGTTTTCTTAGGCTATCTTGGTACGACTACAGGGTTTTTGGTTGCAGGGGGTGAAGCAGGGGCTTGCACCATATTAGGGTAAACATCCAAATGGGGGGGGTTTTCTTGTGTTTCATGACTAGTAATATTCTGGAATACTTCTATGGAATATTTAAAGAACTTTTTTTTCTTTAGGGGGTCATACCTGTCTCCCTTAGGTGTTGCTTTTTGGATATTTTAAGTTTTAAATCTGCGAGGTAAAGCAATGCATATAGATTCTTAAGCAATACAGAAATTAATCAATGGATCATACACAAAATACACAAATATTTTATACCAGAAACCCTTAACCAAGAAAACCTTTCTTATATTCATTATATCGAATTTCACCATTCACCATACAATATATACAATGTTTTTAGGTATTCCGTAGATACAAAATCCCTAATCCCTTAATCCGGGATTAATTTACAAATCCGCTAAAAATAGCAAAGAATATAACCGTAGTCGTCGTATCTAATGCGCCCACACACACACATGCAAAGAATATAACACATACCCAACAAATCTGAGGCAGAGTATCAACATCAGCTCATGTCTTCACTCCTCCTCGAGTAACAATATTAAGATTGGGAAAATGTCCCTTAGAAATCCTCTTGATCCCTAAATTGATAAGGTTATTTCCTCTTTGTCGTACTCTATCTTCCCACTTTGCTATTAACTCCGAACAATCTTCAGTTGCATGTCCATTGGATCTACAGTGAGAGCACCATGAATGCCTTGGATGAGGAAAATCTCTAGCCAAGTGACCTTGTTCATCACAGTTATAACATCTGCTTGGTCCTCATCCCCCAATTCTTACTCCTCTGAAGTCTCCTCCGGCTCCACCTCTTGGACCTCTTCCTAGTCCCTGCGGATTTTCATTCACCCTGAATGTTGTTCGGTCTAGCCTATTCGCGAGTGCGTCCAATGCTCTACATTGATTCGTAGTATGGATGCATAGAACTCGCAGTGTATTGTGTTTGGTATTGTCGAATATTTCTGCATGATGGGGCACTGTCTTGGTCCATGCCTGTGGATTCGACAGATCTCACAATATTCTGTTGTTGGTGCTACTTGGCCTCCTGGGAAAGCATGATATGGGGTGGGGGTATGGAATGGTGAGTTCATCGACAATTGCACAACTCCTCCTGTAGGTCCTGCTGGGGGTACCATCATATTTTGAGGAGATCCTAGTCCCCTCATCCACAGACATTCATTTTCCAAATGACCTTCTGTATAACATCCAGTGCACCAAACCTATGGTTATCCTGGTCTAGGTATCGTCAGCTCCTGAATATTTTCTGTAAGTGTCGATATATACCCTTTTAGTTTCTCTAGATTTGCATCTACTAGGGGTTGGGTTATTCTTAATCTCCTAGGCTATCCCGCCATGTCTTCAATATTCATTGATTGTTCCAAGGCATCTGTCAACGTGGCTATCTGCTATTGCATTAGCGGAATTTGAGTTAGAGGTAGCAACCCCTGAATGTACTATTCCCTTTGATGTTCTTCATGTATTGGATGTGCCAACCTCCCTATGGCATATTTAAACTTCTGGCTATACTCCCAGGCTGATTCACACTCCCTTTGCTGGATCTCACTCAACTCAGACAGGGCCTGTTGTTCTAACTGGGGTAGTTTGAACTCTACTATGAACCTTAAAAGTACTTGGCCAAGTGTGAATGTTTGACCTTGCATCCCTGACATTCCTGGTTCAATGATATTCATGTACCACTTGAGAGTGCAACCTCTTAAGGTAGTCTGGAACTCGAACAACTTATTCGCATATGGAGTCCCTCTGGATCTCCAGATGGCTTCACACAGGAACCAATGCTGCTCGACGTCTTCGTCTCCCTTACCCCAAAATTCTGGGTATCGTGCAATTGAACCTCCTACCTGACTAGCCATTGTTGGTCCTATTGTTCGTATCAATACAAACCCTAATGATCCTGCTTGTGATCTATTGGGGGATCCCAATGTTCTCCCTATACCGACACTTCATGATTGTGACTGACTAACTAATTGTATTGGAACATAACTAGCATGAGAGGGTAGTATCAGAGTTACTTCTTGTATAGAAGGAACTTGGGGTATGGGTGATTCAGGGTTGGCACCACTGGCTTCGGGGCAATTTTCTTTGATCTGGGGGGTCTCATTAGCTTCTACTGGGATGATCTCTTCGATCAGATTCCCAATTTCTCTTGTTATTGGGGATAAATATTCTCTTTCTCCTCCAAGATTCATGCCGACTTCCTCCTCTCTTACCTCCTCACTTTCTCCTTCTTGTCCCACTTCCTTGGGACTTCTTGCTCTCCTTGCTTCTCTCTCATTTAATATTTGACTGGCCAGTCGGTTCCTGTCTTCTCATCCTCTGTAGTTCTTCCATCTTTCTTTCCTCTACTTCTCCCGATCCTCCTTCTTTCCTCAACTTTTCAGATTTTCTTGCGGCTTTCTTGATCTTGTCATGCCACCACTTCTCAACTATGGCGACTCTCTTCAAGGCTCACTCATGTCTTGAATCCATTTTTTGTTGTTTCGCCCACATTCATTAAAGAACCCTTCCCCTTCCTCATGCCATGACCCTCACCCCATCTCGCCCAACCCCGTCTCGGTTGGGGATATAATCAACATCCCCTCCTCCATCAAGAAATCCTTAATCCATAGGGGGATTTCTCTCAACAATATTCCCCTTGCACATTTCTTGAAAATTTCCTCTGCCTATGAGAAAGACTGGTGGTTCTTAGCCGTAAATTCGATTATGTATCCTTCCAGTGTGGTGCTAACCCAAAAATCCACAACTCGTGTGACTGGGCAATCCAGCCTTTGGAGTGCTGCTAACTTTTTCGTATCCCATGCACATATTTTCTTGGCTCGTCCTTGGAACTCTGGAGCTTGTTGGAGCCTCTTTATCCAGTGAAAAAATTATTCAGGGAATTTAACCCAGAAAATATCATACTGGTCGCTTGATCTTTCTAAGTAAAGGATTGCTTCATGAGTGTTTTTTAGCGATTTTCTTCTTAGTCCCACTTCTTTCCATATGAAGGCGTCACAGTTCCTTTCCCACTGTTTATGGATAAATTCATGAGTGCGGACACAGACCAATCTCCCCAGATCCACCTGGATTTGGAACAAACCGTAACAGAGTACTACTCTTTCCCTAGATCTAACTATTGAACGAACTAAGAGAAATGGATGGTGTTCATACCTTATAAACACTCTCCTTTAATCTCTGTTGTTCCTTGCTCTGCTCTGATGCTCT
>JZKD02S0584372.1:70462-80557 GCA_000966675.3 Picea glauca
AACAAAACTAATAAAGATACATCTTCAAGAAGACCATCCATGTTCAAGCCACAAAGAAGCTTCAATCATGATCATGATCAGTCAAGGTAGAAATTCAGAAGGACTACACCACAAATAAGATCATTCACTCCTAGGTATGCAAATTTCTTTTATGGTCATTTTTTTAATTATACTAAATTTGGACATAAGGTTGTAGATTGTAGGGATTATAAAAGAAATGTTCAAGCAAGAAATTCCTATGTGGACCCACGTAACCTTGAATGTTATAAATGTCATAACTATGGACACATAGCTCATGATTGTAGAAGCATGATCGATACTTCCATGAAAGAGAACACTGATATCAGATATAAGAAAGTATGGATAAGAAAATAGAAAGAACAGGTGAACAAATACTAGATCCCAGAGATTGCAAGATTGGAAATAAAACGAGATGAAGAAAAATCTACAGAGAAAAAGAAGGATGTCAGATATAGAAAGGTTTGGAAAGATATAGGAACATGTTCAAGAGATTGTACTTTCAGGTATTGTAGTGAAAGATGAATCCATAGATAGAAAGAAAGAAGTCAGAGCTCAGAGAGATGATGAATATACCAATGAAGATGATGATGAATACACATCAAAGCAGGAATTGTTCTGAGCCATCCGACTTAGAGACTCCCAAGTAATATGAATATTAGATAGGGGGAGTCTATGCGATAGCTGTGACAGACCAAAGAATCATCCTTCAAGCAACTTGTAGAGTTTGAGAAGACAGATCCAAAGCATTCAGTTAGCAGAAGTATAGTTTGATATATTAATCAAGACTTCATGATAGTATAGTGATAAATGGGTCAACATTATGGACAGTTGCATAAGTAGAGTCTTGGACAGTATGGACAGAGATGGATTTGTAAGAATACTTAGCAGGTTTGGATAGATATATGAAAGTGGATGAGAGCATGGATTCATAGATTGGTTCAGAGAGTGGTTCAGAGACAAATGAAAATTATCATAATGGATGCTAATTACACATGAAATGGATCGAACAATGCTAATGGATTCCAAATTGACAGATATTTTTTGGACACATGCAGTGCATACAACAGTTCACATTCAAAACAGAGTAATGCTCAGAAACAACAATGAAAAAACTCGCTACGAACTATGGAAAGGAAGCACAGACAACAACCTCTATATCAAGGTAACTCAAGGTAGTATTTTATTAATTGAAATATATTGTTTTGGAAGTGCTAATGATAGGTTAAGCCATAAATTTGGAAATGATATGCACAATGAATTTGAAATTTCATTACTTGGAGAACTATCCTTCTTTTTAGTTCTTCAGATATGTCAAAGAAAACAAGGAATTTTTATTTCTTAGACTAAGTATATCAGAGAAATGCTAAAGAGGTTAGGAATGGAAGATTACAAACTAGTTACGACTCCTATGCAAACCAGTTGCAAGTTGAACAAAGATGATGATTCAAAGTCTACAAATCAGAGGTAATACAAGTCAATGATTGGTAGCCTACTAATGGTGACAACATCCAGACTAGATGTAATGCAGGCAGTTGGGCAAGTGGCACGATTTCAAGCAGTACCAAAGGAATCACTTGTATTAGAAGTGAAGAGGATTTTCAGATATCTCAAAGGAACAAAAGAGTTTGGATTATGGTATCCAAAAGGAAAGGATCTATCACTTATTGCCTACACAGATGTGGATTGGGCAGGTTGCATTGATGACCGGTGAAGCACCAGTCTAGAAATGTTCTATTTGGGCGAGTGTTTAGTATCATGGCTAAGAAAGACATAATCATCAATATCTTTATCTACAGCCGAGGCAAAGTATATTGCATCAAAAACATGTTGTACACAAGTTCTATGGATGAAACAAACTCTGACATATATACAGGTTGAGTATGATGATCCCATTCCAATCTATTGTGATAATACAAGATCCATCAATATCTCAAAGAACCCAGTGATGCACTCCAAGACAAAGCACATTCCAATCAAGTATCACTTTCTACGGGAGCAGGTTGTAGAAAATAACATCAGAGTTGGATATGTGGGAACCAAAGAACAAGTGGCAAACATCTTTACAAAACCACTTCTACGGGAAGCCTTTGAGTATCTTTGCTAGAGACTATTTCTACTCCAAAATGAATGCTTTTTAATGCTTATCTTATATATCTTAGATGTACATGAGGAAGCACCATAAAGAGGAAAGTTTAGGTTGGGATATCAGATGAGTCAGTTAGGGGGAACAACCCCGAATGGAAAGATACCTTTTTCATCGATGAAAAAGGGGGAGAGATTTATTAGATGCAGAGGACTAAGGCATGGTTCCAAGGGGAATGTTGGTCACATAGATGCAGGCATGGTTCCAGGGGGAGAATGAGTGATATGATTTCAGTATTGCATCAGAGTGTTGCCATCAATGCCAAAGAGGGATATTATTGATTAATTGGGTTGCTTTTCATTGATGCCAACCCTTGAAGAAAGTCCGGTAGCGAATTTCGGTAGCACAAAGGTTTGGGTAATGGACCCAAGTTTTATATAATGGTATGAGTTTTGATACATTTTCATGTAATACTATTCTATATGGATAGTACATGTCATGAAATTTCCAGCGGTATGTGGAATGCCACATAACTCCTCACGGTTTGAGAGTTATGGCCTTACGAAGTTGAAGGGCCCTCATATGATTGGCTTGAAACCCCAAAAGGTCAAAGAAGTCAAAGTGACAAAGTCAAAGAGGATTATTTAAATAATAAAGTGAAGTGACAAAGTCAAATAGGATTATTTAAATAATAAAGTGAAGTGAAAAAGTCAAAGACGATTATTTAAATAATAAAGTGAAGTGACAAAATCAAAGAGGATTACTTAAATAATAAAGTGAAGTGACAAAGTCAAGGAAGATTATTTAAATAATAAAGTAAATGGAGAGCTTTCTAATTATGGAAAGTGGTTATAAGAAGGTTAACCCTAAAATGAAGAAAATGGGTTAAGTGGTCAAGTGGCTATTTGATACATGGACAAGTAGAAAATTGGGCAAAGTCGGACATAGGTGACTATGTGGACAAAGTGGCCTAGAAGATGCTTCTAAGGAAGCTACTTAGAGAGTATAAATAAGAGGCAAGGCTCTCTCATTTTAAATCACACTTGAGCATATTGAATTTATATAGGTGACTGAGGTAACCAAAGGACATCTAAGCCGAATTTCATAGGGAAGGTGAAGTAAAGAAGGCCAAAATTCAAGGGAGGATAAATTATTTTGATGATGCTTTCTAAGGTATGTTATTTACAGGTCATCTCACCATTTTACGCAATCAATTTTTTTATAGAATGATTCAGATCATGAAATTGGGAGGCCATTAAGAAAACATATACAAGTAGTTGTGGTGCTAATTTCATCTTGTGGGTCATTGTAGTTTTGGAGTTACATCGTGGAAAAAAGGGTTTGTGGCTAGTCCTGAAAATATTCTAAAACAAGTGTTTCGGGTAAAAAAGTCATAACTTCTTCATAATAGATCCAAATTCAGTAAGACCAAATGTGTTGATTATAGTACAGTCTTTAGTATTCTATGTACAATTTTCAAATCAATACAACAAATATTCTGAGTGGGGCATGCTTTACAAGTTCACTCTCTAGAATAAGCCAGAATTCAACAAGGTATGCCATTTTTGCTATAACTCCCTTTCCGAGAGGTTCCAAGTAGTGAAGTATGGAGGAATTGCATAAAATACATTGAATAACACTATGTACCTTTTTTAGATATTTATTCATTACATGTACATAGTTACGATTATTTCAAGTTAAGGTTGTTGACTAATCCAAAATTAGTCATGTGAAACTAAAGTAAAGTTTGATGAAAATGCTAGTCTCTTGTTGTTAAAGTTAAGGAAGGTTTGTAGGTATGTGATCATATACACCAGGTCTATTACAAAGTTACAAATCAGATTTGGATGATGAAATTGATGAGGTCTTTTGGTTGAGGTACATGTTGGGTACATGGTTGAGACAAGTAGTTGATGAGTTGACACATACATGAGGTGTATAGTTGATGATGTTGGTACATCTTGATGATTCATAGCTGATGAGTAGTTGATACATGATTGGTACATACTTGGTACATGGTTGGAGGCACTTGTTAGTAGTATTATTGACACATGGTTTATGGATGATGTAGAAAACTTGTATTGGTATATTGTTAGAAGAACATATTGATCTTGGTGATGATTATGAGTTGTTGTGTTATGCTTGGTTGATGCACATATTTGAGATTTGTCCTGGTGATTGATCATGGTGGGTATATCTAATTTGGTTGTTAAGATTTATGAGACAAGTTGTTGTGATAGGTTGTTTGGACAGGTTGTTGTGACATGTTATTTGTACAAGTTTGGTGCATGTTTGATGCACTTGTTCATGGTATAGCTTGAGGTACATGTTGGTTCATGGTTGATGCACTTGTTTATGGTACAAGTTGATTACATGTTGTTTGGTATAGGTTGGTGCATGGTTGATGCACTTGTTTATGGTACAGGTTGATTACAGGTTGAGGTACAGTTTTATGCATGGTTGATGCATGGTTCAGGTTGTTTGGTGCAGGTTGATTGGTACAGGTTTACAACAGTATATCTCACAGTGATAGTGTGACAGTGGTTCCATTATTCTACTTCTATGTCAGAGAGGTTGGAAGGGGCAAGGACATGTGGTTTTAGCCACCTTCCTCTTGTAGTCGGAGAACATAGGGGGTCGTAGCATCCTTCTGGTTGTAGCCAGATAATTGGGGAGTTGGAGCTTCCCTCAGGTTGTAGCCTGAGAAATTAGGGGGTTGGAGCCTCCTTCCAGTTGCAGTTGGAAAACAAAGGAAGTTGGTGCTTCCAATGAATGTAATTCTTAAAGACATATAAGAAAAAGCATTCTGTGGTTTTCTCCCACTTTGGGTTTCCACGTAAAAACACTGGTGTATTGTGTATGTGTATGATTGATCATTTGTTCATTGCTTATTTACTCTGCAACTATTGGATGATGATTCTATATTGATATAACACTTGCATATTGTGGTTAAAAAGGACAAAAATTATCTATTACTACTTCATCCCCCCTCTCAGTAATCCAACAATTCGTTTGGATGATGGGCTATAGTAGGTCGATTAGTTTGGAAACCTCCAATAGCCCATCAATTTCAACGAGTTCCTTGCAACTTTTATTTTTTGCAACTTTTGCAAGTATACGTGGGCTATAATGGTGAAGCATGCATATGTACGCGAGCTGTAGTGGTGTAGTAATCATATGTACATGGGAAGGAATGGTGCAGGGAACATACATCTTCTAAAAAAATGTTTTTTAAGAAGAGATACTCAACAGTGCTTTGGAAAAAAATGCAAGTAAGAGGGCCAAGACCATGTATGCATGTGTAGAGAAATTTAGGGCTATAAAATGTGACAACTTGTCATGAATGTCAAGTTTTTGAAGGAAAGAGAAATTTTTTTCCATTGCCTTTAAATCCCATTTCAATGGAGGCACCATTCCACCAATGGGGTCTTGATTTCATTGGTGAAATAAATATGACATATTCAGGTCAACATAAGTGGATATTGACTGCAACATACTATTTTACCAACTAGATTGAGGCCATTCCAACAAGACAAGCAATTGATATTGTGATAATTCAATTATTATAAAGCAATATTTTTTCTAGGTGACGCAACCGCACCCCTTGCCTCGGCAAAAGGCCTCTGCGCTGACCTCTCGGTCTTTAAGGATCGTTCAAAATTCACCCCGAGCTGGAGTGGCTCCTTCGATTTTCCCCTGGAATCTTTATTTAAATTTGACCCACATGTCTTTTTTTTTTCTTCGGCACCTTATAGCCTTTAGGCCCGATCCCTTCTTCGTTCACAACATAAAAGTAGTGATCGGGGTTCGGGGTTTTCCAATCCTAGATGTCGCAAACCCTTGCTTCTTTGAATTCCCGATCTCCGATATCCCGATGAGCTCGTTTTGGACTTTATCCCCTCCTGGCTATGCCCCAGTCCACGTGACCTCCTCTTATATGACTGTATTCATATTTCTTATCGAGATTCGGGGTTTCGAATGTTGAAATGTATTAAACCTCTTGTCCACGGAATCCCTGATTTCCCGATTCTTGATTTCTTGATTGATGACCTTTCGTTTCGGAAAATTTCCCTAAATTTTTGATCTCGGCCACGCATCCTCAAGGATGGACGGTCCCGATTGATCCCGAGATTTTCACTATGAAAATTTTGGATCACTCATCCTCGTGACTCCCGATTTCATGAATGCCAAAGTCCTGATGGACACGCCTCTCGTTGAAACTTTCCTTCTCCCATTCACAAAGCTTAAACTCTGTGCAACTCCTGGTAAGTCCAACGGCTGACAGGTATCTGTGTGAAGATCCTATAGTCCACAATCTCCTGAGCTTGAACTCCGAACGCAACCGTAACCTCCTCGCTTGTCTGGAAGATATGACGGCTGGCAGGATTTCGCTAATCCTTCCCACAAATTTTTGACCATTGATCTCTTCCCTTTTATAATTTCTCCGAATGATCTGAGTGTTCCTCCCCAACTTCTCCTCCACGGCACAAACTTACGACGTCTTCCTTAATACTTCCAGTCACAAATTCTCTGCACTATCCTTAAATGGATTAGAAGGCCTTATCCCTCCTGAGCTTTCTCACAACTCTGAGGTTTAAAGAAGATTCTTGCATGCACTCCTTGCAGCAACCTTCAGATACTTTCAAATGTTGAATACTTCTACTTCTGCGCACACGTGCAGCAACAATCCTACGATATTTAGCTCAGGTTCGCAACCCTGGAACTCTCCTTGGCCTGCGCACTCCTTGCATGGCTCCTATGCCCAACTGCAATATGAGGAAATGAGAACAAAAGCTATCTCTCCTGAGCTTTCAGAGACAACCCTCTGAACTCCTTGTCGATGCACTCCTTGCGGACAATTCAACTGCACTCCTTGCAGGAATCTTGCTCAGATAGAGAAATAATCGAAACTCATCCTCCTTACTCTTCCTCTCTCAGATTTCAAAACATTCAACAAGAAATCATTCATACATAGCATAAAAGCAACTGCATGATAGAAAGAATAACCCATTCATGAACATCACATTCAAATATGCATACACAGAGAATATGTGAACACCATGAGTCTGAATCACAACTTTATTTATATAAGTTCAGAACTTCTGTACATGGAGTCTGCTACACAACTCTCTGCTTCTCTCCCTATGCTCTCTTCTCTGTTCATGCTTCCATAATGTTACAATACACAATGAGGGTGTCTATATCCCGTTTCCCTCTTCCCTTCTAAAACTGTCTAATCTAGAATTGAATTCTACCTACTTGCATTAACTCCTATAAATGCCTTTTATCTATTGAAGAAGTATTATAAGCCTTTTGTCTTTATTTTCAATCATTGAATTCATCAATAATTACATTTATTATTGCTCATATGTGTTAAAGATAGTCATTAATATTTGAAGTACTAACCACTGCAGCACATTCTTTTAGTTTTATTTGCCTTGTCTCGCAAACAGGTGCCTTTATCAGTGGAATTACCTTCTCTTTGACTATCCATTTGGCAGTAATCTGTGAAAGGAAACCATCATCTTGATCCTTTATACCTTTAGACCTTTCAGAACCCCAGATTACTAGGGACGTCTCCCTTGGGATTAGCCACCCTGAATAGAAAGAGCTCCCCATCAAGGTGACAGTGGGTGGGGAAGCTTCTGTTATGCCAGTTTGAGCCTTGCCTTCTAGCTACTTAAACCTTTCCTACAAACTGTGCGATAACATTTTGGCACCGTTGCCGGGGAACACTGAGTCTATTTTCCTCAACGACATACCTTTGGTAAGCCTTGTTCCAGAAGCCTTTCTTGTAATCTTACCTGGCGACTCCACTACCTTTTCCCCCTATTCTTTGTTAGTTTCAGGGAAACTATCTGGCGACTCCACAAACCAGAAAGAGGTTCAATAACCCTCCTCTAGCTTTCAGAAGGAAGCCTCCTGCTAACTCACCTATTGTCAAATCACTTTTTGGAAAGAGACTTCCTTTAAACATGTCTACCTCTTAGACCAGTACTACAAACCCTGTCAATAATCAAAGACAATGGTCATCTAACTTGTTCAAGCCTTTAGACATGTTATCCATACCTGGTTACCCTAGGCAAATGCCACCCAAGTATGAAAATTGGTTTCCTAAGTTTACCGGCATCGATGCTATTGGTGCCGAAGAACACATGAGTAGTTTTTGGGCATTTTTTCAGCTTCACCCTATTGCTGATGACGCTGAAGACCTGGTCATGAAGCTTTTCTCTGCTACACTCTATGATGATGCAAGACGTTGGTACCTTAGCCTACTTGATGGAAGCATAAAAACCATGGATAGAATTGAAGAACTTTTCCTCAGAAGGTGGAGCATCAAGGAAGACCCAAACATGATGCTTACCCGGTTATATGGGATTGCCAAACGTGAAAATGAATCAATGAGAGAGTTTCATACCAGATTTGAAGCTGCACTCCAGCGAATTCCTCCAAGCCATCAACCGAAAGATGATTATCTTGTACACCTTTATACTAGATCTTTCAATGGCCAATTAGGGTATCTCCTTAGAGACAAAAATCCTCAATTCATTCAAGAAGCTCAAGAACTTGCAACCAAGATTGAAGGGAATCTACTATCATCTAAGATTGAGCCTTTTGCCAACCCAAGGGGGAAGATAGATATCAAGCAGAAAACAATCCACAATGTTGATCCTGTTTCAGATCTGTGCACCAGTATCAGTAAACTACAAGCTTTAGTAGATAGCATCATGAAGAATCAAGAGGAAATGATGAACCATATCGTGAGACTTGAAAAGTCCCAGACCTAGGCACCTAGACCTCCTTTCAAAGGGCCATTTCAAAAGGGAAATCAAAATTACAAACCAAAGAATGAAAATGAAGTCCCAAATACTTTGGCCTCTGCAAATGTTGTGGATGAGAATCCCTGGTGTCTGGAATGCAGTGAAGCACATTGGGAGGACGAGTGTCCTTATAATGCTAACCAACAACAAGTCAACAACTTCGACTTCTTTTCAGACTACCCTCAAATAAACATCACTGATGAAGAACATCAACAAGCCCTGAAAGAAACAACACGAGCAACAAGGTTAGCAATAATCAACAACTTGGATCAAGAATCACGAGAAAAATTGAATAATCAAGAATTCCAAGTGTATCAGAGAAAGAACCCAAGCCAATCTACAAGCAATCAATCAAAAACTTCTGAAGTTCCTCCTCCTAAGAAACCCAAAGCTGATAAGATTACTCTCGATTTTGACTTTGAAGGAGCTTTGGCGAAGATGCATGTGAACGTTCCTTTGAAAGAATCCATTAAGATCACTTCAATCAAAGAGCGTTTCAACAATTTCTTTTCAGGAACGCCTGAGCCTGAGGACCCCCCAATCATGCTGCAAGCAAATCATTTCAGGATCCACTACGGAGAGAATCCTCCTTTCTTCATGACTCTTGCAATGAACAATAAATATCTCAACAACTGCATGCTAGATACAGGTGCTGGTGCCAATATGATGTCTCTCAAGGTCATGCAGCAAATGGGCCTAAAGGTAACCAGGCCTTATAGAAATGTTTGTGGATTTGAATCCAAGTCTGTGCCCACACATGGTGTGATTGAGAACATTGAAGTACGACTAAAGGAATTTCCTGAGAAGATAGTTCACATAGACATAATAGTTGTTGATGTCCCGGATGTGTGGGGAATGCTTTTGTCTAGAAAGTTTGGTGCAATGATAGGAGGGTCCCTTGAAATGGATCTCACCTTTTGACGATTACCTTTGAAGGATGGGACAACTGGACGATTACTTAACGTGCCATTGACTGGAACTCATGTACATGATGTTGTCCCTTCTGATAATAAACCACAAAAGGATGAGATACAAACTCTTCAAGAATACTCTCTGGAAGATATGCCTTTTACTACAGAGGAAGACTTTGACCAGATTGAGTGGCCCAAGAAAGAAGAGTATCAACAACTTCTAGACCAATTTCAAAGTAAAGAAGTAGGGACGGTCAAA
>JZKD02S0584372.1:83885-135568 GCA_000966675.3 Picea glauca
GTATCTTTTGTATTTATTGAAGAAGTATTATAAGCCTTTTGTCTTTATTTGCAATCATTGACTTCGTCAATAATTACATTTATTATTGCTCATATGTGTTAAAGATAGTCATTAAAATTTGAAGTACTAACAACTGCAACACATTCTTTTAGTTTTATTTTCCTTGTCTCGCAAACAGGTGCCTTTATCAGTGGAATTACCTTCTCTTTGACTATCCATTTGGCAGTAATCTGTGAAAGGAAATCATCATCTTGATCCTTTAGACCTTTAGACCTTTCAGAACCCCAGATTACTAGGGACGTCTCCCTTGGGATTAGCCACCTTGAATATAAAGAGCTCCCCATCGAGGTGACAGTGGGTGGGGAAGCTCCTGTTATGCCAGTTTGAGACTTGCCTTCTAGCTACTTAAACCATTCCTACAAACTGTGCAATAACAAACCTCAAACTAAAGTTGTCTTCTATTCTAATATTCTTTACTCTTATATTCCTGACTTGAATTCTGTAGTCACTCCTTCACCTGGCTGTGAAGTTCCTTCATCGCTTTTGCAAAATCTTTTGCACTAGCACTCCTAGTCGCAGTCTGTTATGATTCTCTCAACTCAGAAATTCCTCTCAGCTGCATGCCATAGACAATCTGAAATGGTCTTTTCCCTGTGCTCCTATTGACTGTGTCGTTATACGCAAACTCTACCTGTGGTAATATATTGTCCCACTGGCTGTGGTGTTCTGTCACCAGGCTTCTCAGCAAGTCTCCCAGACTCCTGTTTACTACTTCTGTCTGTCCATCCGTCTGAGGATGATAAGATGAACTAAACAACAAGTTAGTTCCCATATTCTTCCATAAGGTCCTCCAGAAGTTCCCTATGAACCTAGTGTCTCGATCCAAAACTATACTCCTTGGTAAGCCATGAAGTTGAATGACCTCCTTGAAAAACAGGTTCGCAATGTGAGTTGCATCACTAGTTTTCTGACATGGAATGAAGTGTTCCATTTTGGAAAACCTATCCACCACCACAAATATTGAATCACAACCTCTTTGTGTTCTTGGCAACCCCAATACAAAATCCATGCTGATTGCATCCCACGACCTCTCAGGTATGGGCAATGGTTGATAAAATCCTACATTTTGCCTCCTTCCCTTCGAATGTTGGCAAATTCTGCATCTGTCCATAAACCTCTTGACATATGCTTGCATTCCCAGCCAAAAATATGACTCATTCATCTTTGCGAATGTCTTGTCATGACCAAAATGTTCTGCTAATCCTCCACTGTGCTTCTCCTTCAACAGATTCTCCCTCATGGAGCACTTTGGAATACAAAGTTGATTGCCCTTAAACAACAATCCTTCTTGGATCATGCGCTCTACCCATTGGCTTCTATCTCTGAGAACTGGATTCTCAGCTGCTTCATACGCTTCTTGAAAATCTGGATCATATGCGTACATGTCCCTGAGATCATCAAAACCCAACGTCTTGATTTTGAACTCCTGCAACAACAAACACTTCCTCCTCAAAGCATAAACCAATTTGTTAGCAGTACCAGAAATATGTTTAATTACAAAAGTGAAATTATGCATATACTCAACCCATTTGACATGTCTTTGATTCAACTTTTCCTGTTGAGTCACAAACTGCAGTGCATGATTGTCACTGTATAAGACAAATTCCTTGGGAATCAAGTAATGCCTCCATTTCTTCAATGCTTGTATGATAGCATAGAAATCCTTATCATATGTGGAGTACTTCACTTTCGCTTCATTCAACTTCTCGCTGAAGTATTCTATTGGCCTGTCTTCTTAACTCAAGACTGCCCCTATTGCAAATCCACTTGTGTCACATTTCACTTGAAATGTCTTTTGAAAATCAGGCAACACCAGAATTGGTTGTTCCATAATTTTTCTTTTCAACAGATTAAAAATTTTGTCAGCCTCTTCTGTCCAGTGAAAAGACTTGTGTCTTTTCTTCACTGTATCCATCATGGCTGCACTAAGTCCACTAAAATTCCTGATGAACTTCCGGTAGAAACTAGCCAATCCGTGAAAACTTCTCACCTCAAATATGTTCTTCGGTGATGGCCAATTCTTGATCACTTCCACTTTATCTGGATCCATCCTCAATTTGTCTGTAGTAATAACAAATCCCAAATAAATGAGTTCTGTCTTCATGAACAAGGATTTATTCATGTTTATGAGCAGCTTCTCTTGCTGTAATCTCTTCATCACTGTAGTCAAATGCTTCAAATGCTCCGCTACTGTTTTACTGAAAACCAGTATGTCATCTAAATACACAATGATAAATTTTCCGATGAACTCCTTCAGGACTTCGTTCATCAACCTCATGAAGGTACTTGGTGCATTTGTTAAGCCAAATGGCATAACAAGCCATTCATACAACCCTTCGTTTGTTTTGAAGGCTGTTTTCCATTCATCACCTTCCCTCATCCGAATCTGGTGATAACCACTTTTCAAATCAATCTTCGAAAAATATTTTGCGCCACTTAAGAAATCCATCAAATCATCCATCCTGGGCAATGGAAATATGTATCTGATGGTTATCTTGTTAATGGCTCTTGAATCAGTGCACATCCTCTAGCCTCTGTCTTTCTTCGGACTGAGCACTGTTGGAACAACACATGGACTCAAGCTTTCTCTGACCAAACCTTTGTCCAACAAATCCTGGACTTGTCTTTTGACCTCTTCATAAACTAGATCCTGGTATGAGATCAATATTATGACTCACACTTCTGATCGGTGGCAACGAATGAGGTAATTCGTCCACTACTATATCAGCGAGCTCTTCCAACAGTTCCTGAATTTCTTCTGGTAAATCATCCACTCTTGTGCTTGTCAAAACAATCTTCGGTTTTCTGAGCATAATGAACTGTGGATCCTCCTTCTTCTTCACCTCTGTAAGAAGTTCCTTCCCACTCATGAGAAGTACTATGTTGCTCACTTCCGGCTTCACCTCCTTATCTTTGATTGGAAGCAACATATGAGTTCTCCCATTCTTTTCTAGGGTGTATGTGTTCATCTTCCCATTGTGAATCACATTTCTGTCGTATTTCCATGGTCTACCCAACAATAGATGACAAACATCCATAGGAATAACATCACACAAGATCTTATCATTATATCCTCCTATCTTAAACTCAACTAAACATTGTTTAGTGACATTTACTTGATGTCCCTTTTGTAGCCATGAAACTTTATATGGACTTGGATATTCAGTCCTCTCCAACTCCAACTTTTCTACCATCTCGGTTGAGACGAGATTATTTGTGCTTCCACTGTCCACAATGACCTTGCATACCCTGTCCTTGGTTTTCCAAGCAGTTCGAAAAAGTCTATTCCTTTGGGATGATCTCTCCACCTCTTTCTCGGGTGTCAAAAGAACCTTTCGCATCATCAGTGAACTTCCACCTTCAACATCCTCTGCCTCAACATCTTGCCTCTGTGCTTTGGTGATGTGAGTCTCTCCACCCTCTTTCTTTTTATCAGGACACTCATAATATTTGTGTCCATTCTTTCCAAACGTGAAGCATTTTATCACTCCACCTCTTCCTCTTCCTCTACCTCTAGTACGAGGAAAAGTATTATTATCAGCATAACCTCCTGTCTGCTCGGTATGCTGTTCTTTCTATTCAGCATATCGCCCTCACTGTGAGCTTCCACGTCTCTCAGTTCCAGTCTGAGGTTTCTTCCAGTCCTCCTTGGGCTTCTAATTTTTATTTGGGACAACTGATTTTCCCCTAGCTTGACTTCTGACTCTACCTCTCTGACCCTGCTTTCAGCTCAGCTTCTCTTCAGCCTTTAGAGCCATTTGATAAGCATCTTCCACTGTTCGGATGGTTACCATGTTCATCTCATCTTGAATGTCATACCTCAGGCCATTCATGTATCTGGAAACTTTCTCATCATCACTCTCCCAATGACCTGCTCTGATGTCCAGTCTGTAGAATTCTTCAGTGTATTCTTTCATTGTCATCTGCTTTTGTCTCAGGTTCTACATATTCCTAAACAGAGTAATTTGGTAATCCCCGAGGATGAATTTTTCCTTCATCTTTGCAATCATCCTGTCCCAACTTTTGATTTTCTGCTTGCCCTTGCAGCGTCTGTCAGCTTGTAGTTCATCCCACCACAATGCTGCATGTCCCTTTAACCTTGTGACAACATGCTTGAATTTCTTGTCTTCTTCGACATCTGCATAGTCAAAGTATGTGTCTAGAGCTCTAATCCAATCTAGAAGCTCCTCTGCATCTAGATTTCCTTCATAAACTGGAATGCCCATCTTCGCTCTTGCACCCATCCTGGCAATAACTTTGATCAAACATTCGTTTGATGCATCTTCAGCTGCAACTTCTTCTTCATGTTCAACCTCAATCTCACTCTCGGAATCATTAAGATCCCTAGCACTGACTATGCGTCTTTGCGCTGTCTCCATGTCTTCGAGTCTAGCTCGTAGATCACGCATCTCTCTTTCCATTTCTAGATTTTGCATCTATCTACCTCTTCTTCTCGACATTTCCCTTTCCTCTTCGTGAGTGGGTGATTGTCTGTCTCTTCTTCTAGGCGGAATGATGAATTTTCTTCTTCCCTGCTATAGAAAGCAAAGAAACCTTCTAGGCTCTGATACCAAACTGATGCAGCCACACCCCTTGCCTCGGAAAAAGGCCTCTGCGCTGACCTCCCGGTCTTTAAGGATCGTTCAAAATTCACCCCGAGTCAGAGTGGCTCCTTCAATTTTCCCTTGGAATCTTTATTTAAATTTGACCCACAGTTCTTTTTTTTTTCTTTGAAACCTTACAGCCTTTAGGCCCGATCCCTTCTCCATTCACAACAGAAAAGTAATGATCGAGGTTTGGGGTTTTCCAATCCTAGATGTCGCAAAACCTTTCTTCCTCAAATTCCCGATCTCCGATATCCCGATGCGCTCCTTTTGGACTTTATCCCCTCCTGGCTATGCCCCAGTCCACGCGACCTCCTCTTATATGACCGTATTCATATTTCTTATTGGGATTCAGGGTTTCGAATGTTGAAATGTATTAAACCTCTTGTCCACAGAATCCCCGATTTCCCGATTGATGACCTTTCCTTTCAGAAAATTTCCTGAAAGTTTTGATCTCGGCCACGTGTCCTCAAGGATGGACGGTCCCGATTGATCCCAGGATTTTCACTATGAAAATTTCCGATCACTCATCCTTGTGACTCCCAATTTCACGAATGCCGAAGTCCTGATGGCCATGCCTCTCGTCAGAACTTTCCTTCTCCCATTCACGAAGCTTAAACTGCATGCAACTCCTGGTCAGTCCAACGGTTGACGTGTATCTGTGTGAAGATCCTATGGTCCACGATCTCCTGAGCTTGAACTTCAGACGCAACTGTAACCGCCTCGCTTGTCTGGAAAATCTGACGGTTGGTGGGATTTCGCTAATCCTTCCCACAGATTTCTGACCCTTGATCTCTTCCCTTTGATAATTTCTCCGAATGATCTGAGTGTTCCTCCCCAACTTCTCCTCCATGGCGCAAACTTACGACGTCTTCCTTAATACTTCCAGTCACAACTTCTCTGCACTATCCTTAAATGGATTAGAAGGCCTTATCCCTCCTGAGATTTCTCACAACTCTGAGGTTTAAAGAAGATTCTTGCACGCACTCCTCGCGGCAACCTTTGGATACTTTCAAATGTTGAATACTTCTACTTCTGCGCACACCTGTAGCAACAATCCTACTATATTTAGCTCAGGTTCGCAACCCTAGAACTCTCCTTGGCCTGCGCACTCCTTGCACGACTCCTGTGCCCAACTGCACTCTAAGGAATTGAGAACAAAATCTATCTCTCTTGAGCTTTCAAAGACAACTCTCTGAACTCCTTGTCAACGCACTCCTTGTGGACAATTCAACTGCACTCCTTGCAGGAATCTTTCTCAGATAGAGAAACAATCGAAACTCACCCTCCTTACTCTTCCTCTCTTAGATTTCAAAACATTCAATAAGAAATAATTCATACATAGCATAAAAGAAACTGCATGATAGAAATAATAACCCATTCATGAACATAACATTTAAAGATGCATACACAAAGAATATGTGAACACCATGAGTTTGAATCACAACTTTCTTTATATAAATTCAGAACTTCTGTACATGGAGTCTGCTACACATCTCTTTGCTTCTCTCCCTATGCTCTCTTCTCTGTTCATGCTTCCATAATGTTACAATACACAATGAGGGTGTCTATATCCCATTTCCCTCTTCACTTCTAAAACTGTCTAATCCAGAATTGAATTCTACCTACTTGCATTAACTCCTATAAATGCCTTTTATCTACTAAGGATGAGAGAAATCGTTCAAGGTCCGTTTACATTATACAACTACGCTTCTTCTTAATGACTTCATTTAAGATTGCGCATCAACTTCAAGGAATTTCAAAATTTGCGCTGGCTTGCCCAACTGTCTTTGGCTTCCGCGCTGGCTCACTTTATGTGTATGATGCTCCTGCATCACTAGGTTTGGATGTCCTAGGAGGATCATGACAGACAATGCATCATCTTTCAAGTCTAAGAAAATAGTGAAGTTTTGCGAAGATTATAACATAACACTAAGCCATTCAATAACTTATTACCCTCAGGGTAATGGATTCGCTGAGTCATCAAATAAAATCTTAATAAGAATCATCAAGAAATTACTACATGAGAACAAAAAGGCTTGGCATAAGAAGTTAACATTTTCATTGTGGGAAGATAGGATCAATCTTAAAAAGTCAATTGGAACCTCACCATTCCAATTAGTATATGGGAAATAAGTGATTTTTCCTACTTCTTTGGGACTGCCAGTCATGAAATTGTTGCAAGAGAAATAAGGAGAGCCTAGTGACATTCAAAGAAGGATAAATCAACTGATTCATGTTCAACATATGAGAGAAGAGGTCTATCATAATACTTAGATATTTCAAGAAAAGATGAAGAATTTTTTTGATAAGAAAACAAAAGTTGTTGATTTCCATATTAATGATGAAGTGATGAAGTGAGATGCTCGAAATGAAGAAAAAGGAAAGCATGGAAATTTTGATCATCTTTGGAAGGGACCTTATAAGATCGTTTCTTATCATGGAAACAATGCCTGCATTTTGGAGGATCTCGATGGAGAACTTCTTCCTAGAAGACCAATAAATGGGAGGTTCTTAAAACACTACCTAACATGAAAACAATTTGATCTATTCACTTCATTGCAAATATTAATTTTATTTCTAAAGTTTGTAGGTGTGAATGATACTCTAAAGAATTCAAAGCTTGAGGTGAAGGCCCTAAGATTCAAAAGGGTGACTTTAGTTTGATTTTAGTTCATCTTGTACATAAATAAGTCTGAACAATTCAAGTTTGTGTGAGTCTTTTTATAAGTTTTCAGTCTTGTAATAAGCCCAATGGATAAGGCACTGGTCTTTTGGTTCTTTGCTACCTCATAGGGAGGATAACATCCCCATTGGAGCCTATGTTAGGGAGTGTTAATTTACAAAGTCAAAACGTGGTTTTGTTGAGTCAGTATTGTGGTCATGTATTAATTTCTCAATTTTTTTTTGTCAAGGTCATAAGATAAATGTCCCATGACACTATTTTTGAGTTCATGCACTTAATATTCATGATGGTCTAAATTGATTCATGTCTAGGGGGTTAGAGTGTCATTCTAAGTCATAGTTAAATTGGTCAGTCTTATCCTAAGTTCAAGTCAGTTGGGTACATGATGTCATGTCATCACTAGAGACGGTGAGTTTTAAAATCATTGCACAATGTCATAATAAGGTCACACGAACATGTTTACATGTGTACCAAAAGTGTCATACCTTTCCCAATCTAGTTTGGTACCTTTTCAAACATGTAACCAATCGGTTTCCAATGTGCTGCAAAATCTCCTAGCTTTCCACAACAACCAAGCCATCATGTCAAATCGCTTTAAAGATTTCTACAACGGTCATGAAATCATGGGAATGAGATCATGAAAGTTGGTACAATTGTTATAAATCAATTTTTATAAGTCACGAGGAGTTTCCTCTTTTGAATTATTGAATTTCTAATTTTGCTGCGAAACCATGACAATTGTTGCGAAACCCTTCACAGTTGCTGCAAAACCACACGCGTTGTGAAATTTCCTATCTGCTGCGAAATTGTGGGATCAAATCAACCTACTGTTAAGTTCCTAAAATGTTGCTTTATAATTTGACACCCTTGAAACTTCGTTTGCTGCTGCATTTTCCTCAGGTGCTAATGCCCTAATTTTCTGTCAAATCTGTGCTCTCTCATTCACTACAAAATCCCTGCTGCTAAAACATTATAACCCTATCTTCCAACTAAACCCTAATACACCAGGTTTTTCCATACATTTTTTCTAAGATTTGATATCCTTTTCACCCATCATCATCGCAGAAATATTCACAAATAGCCATGGATCAAAACAAGGATAAGAAGAAGGTACACAAGGGAGGGGACATAGTAAGATTCAAACCTCAAGGGTTGCAGTTGTTGGACTTAAATCTTGTGTTCAGAGAATCCTTCCAGGCAGTAGGATGCCTTACATTTTGTGAAAATCTACAGGGAGGACACATGGAGGTGGAAAAGCAGTTTTCCCTAAATTTTGAAGGGACCAAGACAAAGGTTTGATAACTGAAAATTCAAGTCACTGAACAAACAATTTCCTCAACAACAGGGATACCGATTCAAGGTGAAAGGTGGTTCAAAGGAACACCTCTGGATTCCTCCTATTGTAATGACTACTTCAAAAAATAATTTCAAAATGAGAACTTGTCAAAAGGGGTGCCTAGGAGTTACATGCTTGAACACCATGATAAGCTGTTGAGGGTAATACAAAGATATTTCACATGTGAAGGGTGTTTCAACAAGGTATACATGTATCATATCAGATTGCTCATGCAATTTACAGGTAATAAATCCCTAAACCTCCCATATTAACTTTCTAGGAGCCTGGGAAAAATGGCCGATAAAGTACAAGCTAAGTCAAATCAAGTTGATCCCAGTCTTTTTCACTTCAGTATCATTAAACTGTTGGTCCTTGAAGAACTTAAGAAATCAAAAAGAGAATGGAATTAATTTTTGGCTGCATCAAGGTTTGGTGCTAAAACTATTAATTCCCCACCATCCAAAGGAAGTATTCCTTCTACAAGTACTAAAACAGTCTCTCGTAGTTTGAAAAGGAAAAAAGGAGATAACAAAGAGCAACCAATTTTGATCGAAACTCCTGAGATTGCACCCATGATTTCTCTCAGCAAAGAATCCATAAAAAGTGGTAAAATGCCATTTCAGGGTGTTGAAATAATTGTATACATTGAGAATACCCCTGAAAGTAGAAGAAGCAAATTAAAAGGTTAAAAACTCATTTTCACTCATGAAGAAGTAAAAGTGACAAAACCCAGGAAACCATTCATCAGGTCTGCAACAAAGAAACAAAATCATGTCGATGAAAATCATGTAGAGGAAGATCCAATTGATGAAGATCCTGTAGATGAAATTCCTACAGATGAAACATTTCCATGTCTTGAAGTTAAAGATGTTGTAGAATATAAACCTCCATCTTGCAAGAAAGTGAGGTTTAGTCCAGAAATACTTAGCAAAGACAGTCTTGGTAGGCCTGTAACTAGATCATCAACAAGAAAGTAGATCCAAGCTGAGGAAACCAAATCTGAGACACCTGTTCATTGTGTTGCTGAGGAAGTGGTTGAGGTTTAGTCTCCCTCATAAAAAGAAGACTTGGCAACTGAAATATTAAAGAAACAGTTGAATGAGGCTCATGATGAAATTGTAAAATTAAGGGAAGAAAACAAACATATGAAAAGGAGGATAGCAAAATACTTGGACCTTTGTGAAGAAGCTTTGGAAAATGGAAAAAGAATGGTCACACGGTCTCTAAGATTACACAAACAAGTGAAGAATATATACAAGAAGAATAAGGTGTTGAAGACAAAATAAAGACTGATAAAAGAACAAATGGAAAAAAGAAATCTGGACTTGTTGGCCCAAGTTGCAATGGAATAAGTTTATAACACTCAGGATAAGTCATGTGTTTTTTGATTTGAGAAGTTATCTATGGTTTTGGATGTAGTCTGAAGCGGTTTTCAACACCAGTAAATGAAAAACATAGATTTCACAACAGTCTCTCTACGAAACTGCTAAAACAAAGATTTCGCAGCAAAATGTTATGTTTGTTGCGAAATCACTAGTCATCATGTAAACAAGTATTTTTAGATGCTAGATGGGGTGAGTTTGATATGTTAGCATCAATTTTAGATAATGAAACCTTTTTTCCATGGAATGTATGTAACATAAATGTATTAGGGCATATAAGTTAGTCAGGAACTGAAACCCTAATTTGTAGGAACCTGTGGCAATTTAGTTGGGAATTTGTTAAGAAATTAGTTTATCAGATGTAACTTCTTTTTGGGTGAGAAACCATAACTGTTTTGAATTCATGGAATTAGGATGAATTTTAGTGTTATTTATTGTAATGAAAAAGACAATAGAGGGGTTCGAGAGTTGAGAGAGAAGATTGTTGGTTTTTTGAATATTAATGAAAGGTTGGAAGACAAGTGCTTGAAGATTTGCTTAGAGATTCATGTGTTTAGTTGTTGTAGTCTGTGGTCTAAGTGTAAGTGCTCTCTTTATTTGTTTCCATTAAATGTATTATTCCATGTTTGAATGAGAAAGTATTGACGTAGAAATTATTTTCATATGTTCTGTATCTATCTTGTTTCAAATATTCATTTTTAGACTGATAAGTTTATGTAGAATTCATATAAGCTAGATGCTCTGTGTGACTGTTGAATTTTTTCTTCTTCATCTATCCATCTTCTATGATTTGATATCTAGCAATAGTTGGTTGTCTGGCCTTTGAGATTAAAAGTTTTCTGCCAAGTTCTTAAGACCTTAATTTGATCTTCCTTATGACTCCATGCCCAATAGATATTCCTCTCATCCCTACTAACCATTTCATACTATTTTATTCTCATAGAACCTAGCCACTGTATTGATTGAAAAATTGATAGGAGAGAGCCCTCTCTGGACTGGTAGAAGGCTAGCTTCCACTCTGAAAGTAGGTTTGTGGTTACCTATGAGATTTTCTATTGAAGCCAAGAAAATTACATAGTGATAATGTGTACCATAAAATCATATCCCCACTTCCAAAAAGCGTCCATAGCTCTGACGTGTTTACTTGTACTTCCCACACTATTAATAGTGCTTTCAACCTCCATTTTATTTCAAAATATGCTCAGCCCTTTAGATTTGTATATAAATATGCATATGCACATATGCTCTGAAGGAAGCTAGGTGATATGAGAGTTGCTTTGATTTTCCAAGTATATGCTATGCATTTAAGTTTAACCCATATGTCTCCCCAAAAACCATCATAGTATGGACCATTTTATTAATATGAAGTCAATGGAGCTCAAAGAAAAAAGTAGATAGACACTTTCCTATACTTATGGATTATCATGGTATGTTCAGTAAGCACATGTGTTCCACCACAAATATCAGTGATTACCCACAACTAAGAACTTAATGTTTGGTCATTTACATAGAGCATCCCATGCATCTCATGACTTGTAAAATTTCTTCAATATGTGACCAGAATTGGACCAAACCTTACTCAAATTAAAAGAATAATCCTCAAGGTAGACTAAGAAATCAAATCAGTTAAGGGAACATATGCGCATTCAAATTAAAAGCGTAAGCAAACTATACGAGAAGAAAACAAGAGCTAAAACTAAAGGAAAATATAATTAAACTAAAAGAAACCCAAAAATGAAAAATGTCAATCTTTAAATAAAACTAAAAGTAATAAATAAATAAATAAATACAATAAAAAATAAAACAAGAAGGGATCAAGGTAGCATGGGATAAATCTTGAACAACAATAGAGTGTGGGTGATATGTACGAAAAATACTTACATTTCAGCTCTAAGAATTGAAATAAGAGCAAAATTTTCAACAAATGCATTTTTCATACATACTAAAAGCCAACAAGAATGATTTTCCAGATCGAGTACATAATCTTGAAAAAATTAAATCAACAAGATTATGAGGAACAATTATTTGAGTAAAATGATATCAAATCAATATATTTGAACCTTTCATGGTGACAATCAATTCAAATTTTTTGAAATGTTGAAAGATATAAGCATTGAATAAATTCAAGAATTCACACTCCTGCTAGCTTATTGCCATGGATAAGATCTTGAAGGAGTAAGATTTTTAAGATGTCGGATTTTCAAACTCAGAAATTGTATTAATATTGTTCACCAAGATACTCACCGCCTCTTTGATTATTAATCCAGATGATTTACTTGATTGTATCATTCATCCCCGATGGTACAAAAGAGTAAAACCCACTACCATGATTGAAAATTGAAGTAAATAAGGACATAAAAATATGTAAAAATTAAAATAAAGAAAGTTGCAATGCTTAAACTAAGAGAAAAATCAAAGCACACTCTATTCATCATTACAGGAAGAATTGATCTTGAAATATAGGCCAACAACATAATACAAATCATGAGAATTATTAGTGAAATCATTTTCAATGAAGCCTTAGAAAGTTAACAAGAGAAAGAATTAGGAAAGAAAGATTAACCATTCGAAGTAAATCCATATAAAAAGATTCCCAAGGTAAATATCCAAAATAAAGAACAATCAAGATTACAAGAATTGATAATCTAGTGGGAAAATCTGCAACACAATCCTTCAATCCTACTGTCACTTGCAAAAATCTAGCAAAATGGGTTAATGAGGATGCATAATAAAAAAATATTTTTAAATTCAATCAGATGAAACATTCCACAAACCCATAAACTCTCAAAATTTCTTGTCATAAGTAGGTTCTTTTCACACTTGAAAATAATGGAATTTTTACAATAGAACTTACATGCGACTTCTCACCAAAGCATCAATTTCTCTTTGTTATAAAATATATTATTAATCCCAAAGATTCACACAATTCATTCTGATAAGGAAAAGAGGGGATATCACAGTTATTGAGGTCATAAAAAATGATAATGAAAAGGACTCCAAATATCAACTAGACCAGAAACCAACATGGGAATACATGAATGAGACTATATTTATGTTCAACTATTGAGTTGGTGACATTTTTGGTTGATTAATTCTAAAAAATGTTGCAAAGGAATCTGAGTAGTCAAATGTAGATTAACACTTCCCTAAGTTGCTCTCATTTAAATATATATTTTTAAACTGCTGGTCAAACATGCCATTTCCCAACCTGCATAACAAATGAGAATGTTATGATAAACTATTGACAGTTTGAAAACAGTCTTCCTCTAAATGACCAACTTATTAAAATGAAATTAGACTAAAAAGAAAAGTAAAGACCAAAATTAAACTAATCCTAAGCAAAAACATGCTTAGCTAATATAAAATTGAACTATATTCATTGTAATAAAACTTATGTAAGTGACAATGTAGTGATCAAGGTATATGTGTTGAACCTGCACATAATATATCTAGCTAGAAAATACTACACACATTTGCAGAGAGAAATTGAGAAAGAAGAAGAAGGAGAGAAAGAATAGAAGAATTCTCATTAACTGTAATGAATAATGAATAATTTACACATGATATACTCTGTATAACTCAATGAATGAGCACTATAGGAGAACTAATGTGCCATAGTGGTGGTATAGAGTGATATGGACACACACCAATAGTTATGGGAGTGAACTACCACCTAGTCTAGTCTCTTAGGTAGTTACGAGAGTGAACTGCCACCTAGCTGAGTTAACTAGTCAACTAGTCTTCAGTTAACTGACTGAACAAAGTGTAGTGAGGAGTAGATCAAGGAATCAATGGTAACGTTCTAGTATGGTGATGATCCCAAGGCAAGTGCGCATTATCATGGTGATGATCCCAATTTTTCATGGTGACAAACACTCAACTAGTCAAACTGAAGTGTCAACCGAAAGAGAATATTCTGCAGGTGGAATATTCTCCCCTAAAATATAGGAGACTGGATAATGACTAATTATGACTAATAAACAAGGAAAAACCTTAGGAAAAATAAATCCTAGGTGTGTGTGAAGTAACTCCAACACCCCCCATGATCCGAAAAGATCTTTTAAACGATAATTGTTGAGTTATTATGCATGTGTTAATTAACCATTTAGGATGCTGAATGAAAGAGGAAGAATTATAAAGTAAACATGACATCCATAAATCAATGTACATATATGAACATAAGAATGAGAACAACAAACCATAAAACACCAAAGTGATAACGGAGTTCGACAATCTCGCCTATGTCTCTGGGCCTTTGTCTTAGTGGGTGAGGCTTTCTTATTTCTGTTAAGAGATTTAAAAGTACCTCACAGTAGTGCCAAAAAGGTTACAAAATGATCTAGTCTTGTTCTACCAAATATTTAGAACCCATCAAAACTGATGGCACTAAAAACAGATGACCGAATCTCCCAGAAATGGCCCGCAAAGGTGCTCTGCTCAATGGCTTCCCTTTATAAAAATGGTTTTGGCTTTGAAAATATTTAGCATAAACTTGCTCTAAACCTCCTCTATGGATTCAATAACCCCTAGTTTATATATATCTAAATTTAGTAACAACCTCCCAACTTCTCCCCAAGATCTGGCCTAAAAAAGGGCCCAATATCCCCCAAAAATGGATTAAATCCCGTCAAACAGGCCTAAAATCCATAAAAAATCATATTACATAGTATAAAACCCACTTTAGCAATAATATAAGGTGCAACCCCCTATTCACTGGATCCTAGTCGTATTGGCAGTCACCATGTGGCTGGGCACTAATGTTGTGCGCTGGCCCCATACTCGTTGTCCCTCGGTCCTCTACTCTTGTGCCATGTGGCCACAACCTAACTGTGCGCACCCCCTAATATGGTGTAGCCCCCAATAGTCTAGCCCTTGGTCAGAAAGCTAGCCTGGCCGACTGGGGATAAACTCTAATCTTCCGCACGCCAACTGTGAGAAGTTCGAGTCACATTACAGTGGATGTATGGTATAACATCGGGGCTAGGGCTAGGAACATCCCTTTAGTTCCCCGCATATCACACCTTGCAATCTGAAATTGTAGTGGAGAGAATTAGGGTTAATAACTAAAGCGAGGGCGGGTTGGCTAGCCCAACCTTACCAATTCATTCTCCCAGTCAGTGGTCGGGGGTTCAAATCCGGTGAACTCCAATATTTTTACAATAAACTTTAACCAACCAATGGGTGCCATGTGGCACCATACCATATGACCAAATATGCCACCTATCAATCAACCATTAGTCCACCTACCTTCCAAGTTGTTAGCTTGGTCACCTGCCACTGTACCTTCCACATATCGGACCTACCATGTCATCAATACGGATGTGCCACATGTCACCCTTACAGTGGTGACACGTGTCACTCCCTAATTGGTCCATGTATACTTGCCATGTCATAAACCTGCCCACATCACTATATGTTGAAATGCCACATGTTACCTCAATACGCTTCCATGTCATCACGACATCATGCTGATGTCAGCGTTGACTGTTGACTTTTTTCCTGTTTGGCAAAACAAACAGATCGCGATATCTGGAGCATATGACATCTGTTTGAGCCCGTTCAAGTTGCGTTGGGTTTGAATTGATGAAGACTATGCACACATCTATTTTAAAGCCATTATGAGAACTTTTATTTTTAGGCCTTTCTGAACCCCATCAAGCTCCTGCATCCAATTCTGGATCACACCTCCCCACTAAATACCTTTTGGTCCCCAAAAGGTTACGAACCAGTCATCAAGTGCAGGATATGCCACCTAACTCGTTCCTTGTCTTTGAGATTTGTCCTGTGCACATGTCTCATCAAGATCAATTGTAAAATAATCATGATAACTAACATCATATTGTTAGCCATTTGTACCCTGTCACATCTTACTGAAGCCAGGATCATCCATGTAGACAACATTACTAATGATAGCATCAAAAATATGACTGCACATGAGCTGATATGTTTGTAATATTTGCATGACATTATCTTATCTTGAAGCAAAGTGTGATTGATTTTCCATTCTACAATCATCTTCTGTTCTTGCTTAAGATCAATTACTTGATTTAAAACAATTATAGGTGTGTTTCTTGCTTGAGATGCCTTTCTTAATTGTTCCATAGTTTGAAGAGATTTATTTTCCTTTAAATGATGAGTATGAACCATATATTCTTGACCTGCTTTGGTTAAATGATATTGATTCTCTTCCCTGTAGAATATTTCTTTACGATCATATAAGTAAGGACTGCATAAAACCATTCCACATTCACTTAGTGGCACCACATCACATGTTACCTCATCCACAAACTTAGATGAAATTCAAATTTTAATGTGCACTGCTTTGTTATGTGAAATTGATGATTGTTTCCTATCCATTTAAGTGTGTAAGGCTTATGATGCATTTGAGTGCTTAGTTCTAATTGCTTAACCAATTCCTTTGAAATTAAGTTAGATTGAGATCCACTATCTGTCAATGTGTCGACCTTAGTATGTCACATTATGACCCTTATGTGAAACAATTTACTTCTAGCATCAAATCCATCACCAATTTTACCTGTCATACCAACCAATGAGATTTTAGATTCATCACCTGAATCCAATCCTTAGTATGTGGGTCATGTTGTTGTTGTAACTGTTTTCCTCCCTTTCTTTTCTTTGAACCACTTCGGTCTCTTCTCGGGATGCAATTGCCAACAACGATCCTCATCATGCCCCTCTTTCTTGCAATGCTTGCAAGATGGATTCTCTTCCTTTTTGGCCACTAAATTTGCCTTCTTTCCATTCCACTTCCTTTTGTCCTCTTTCCTTGAAGACGATTCCCCTGATACACCAACCCCTGTTTTCCTTGCTTCAATGTATGTTGCTTGAACATAAACCTCATCAATATTAGTAGGTCCGAACATGAATAAATTATTTCAAATATGTGCAGGTAAACCTCCTATATACTTCTTAAGAGTTTCTTGGGTATGTAAAGGAATATTTAACATCAATGCCATTTTATGAAAGCCATCTGTGTATTCTTGCACCGTTTGTCCTTTTCTTAGTTTAAGAGCTTTCCATTCAATTAAAGCTTTCTCTTTATAACACAAAGTATAGAATTTCTTTCTAAGTGTAGAAAAAAAAACTTTCCATGATGGAAATACATTACCTATATACTTCATAAGAGTTTCTTGCGTATGTAAAGGAATATCTAACATCAATTCCATTTTATGAAAGCCATCTGTGTATTCTTTCAATGTTTGTCCTTTCTTAGTTTAAGAGCTTGCCATTCAATTAGATCTTTCTCTTTATAACACAAAGGAAAAAATTTCTTTTTAATTGTAGAAACAAAAACTTTCCATGATGGAAATACATTACCCACTTGTTGTGTGCAATTTTGCAACTTGCTTTGCCACTAGATGAGTGTTGTGCCTGCAAGTCGAAGTGATGCCAAATTGATCCGATTTTCCTCATCCTTGATTTGTTGCACACTACAATAAACCTCCATCTGTTTGACCCAATTGTCAAGTCTCTCTACATTAACTTCACCATCATACATGGGTAATTCGAATTCAACATCAAGTTTTAGTAAAGGCATTTCCTGTTTATGTTTATAGACATGTTTCTTTGCGGTGCTTTTAGAACTTGAACTTGAAGAAGAAGGAGAATATGGAGGTGAAGGAGGAATTTGAGGAGGATCCTCTCCTTCTTCACTTTTTCCCTTTGAATATTAACCCAGATTTGGTCTCTTCCATTCCAAGTAATCCTCATACAAAACCTTCATCATCTCCGACACGACGAAGAAAGTTTTTCAAAACTCTTTCTCATCCTAAGAAAGTCCTTTTGATGCCATATTCTCGCTTTGAGAAGTTCTCTTTCTAAATCCAATAAATGGATTCTCTTCAACAATATCACCTTCACCATGATGTATCTTTTCTCTGGTAATCATGCAAAACTCAAATCCAAACGTCAATTAGCTCTGATACCACTTGATCCGAAAATATCTTTTAAACGACAATGGTTGAGTTATTATGCATGTGTTGATTAACCATTTAGGAAGCTGAATGAAAGAGGAAGAATTATAAATTAAACATGAAATCCATAAAGAAATGTACATATCTAAACATAATAATGATAAAAACAAACCATAAAACACCAAAGTGATAACAAAGTTTGGAAATCTCACCTATGTCTCCAGGCCTTTGTCTCAGTAGTTGAGGCTTTTTTGTTTCTATTCAAAGATTTACAGGTACCTCACAACAGTGCCAAAATGGTTACAAAATGATATGGTATTGTTCTACCAGATCTTTGGAACCCATCAAAACTAACGACACTGAAAATGGATGACCCGAGCTCCTAGAAATGGCCCGTAAAGGTGCTCTCCTCAAGTGCTTCTATGCATAAAAATGGCTTTGGCTTGGAAAATATTCAGCATAAACCTACTTTGAACCTCCTATATGGCTTCATGAACCCCTGGTTTATATATATCTAAAGTTGGTAACAACCTCCCAACTTCTCCCCAAGATCTGGCCTCAAAAAGGGCCCAATATCCCCCAAAAATGGATTAAATCCCCTCAAACAGGCCTAAAATCCATAAAAAAATCATATTAAATAGTATAAAACCCACTTTAGCAATAATATAGGGTGAAAACCCCTATTCACTGGCTCCTGGTCGTTTTGGCACTCACCATGTGGCCAGGCGCTAATGCTATGCACTAGCCCCATACCTGTTGGCCCTCGGTCCTCTACTCTTGTGCCATGTGGCCACAACCTAACTGCACCTGCCCTCAAATATGGTGTAGCCCCTGATAGTCTAGCCCATGTTTTATCCCTTGGTTGTTGAGCTATCCCATCTGACTAGGGCTATCTCGTTTGAATGGGGCTAAACTATAATCTTCCACACACCAACTGTGAGATGTCTGGGTCACATTGCAGTGGACATATGGTATAACATCGGGGTCGGGGCTAGGCACAGCCCTTTAGTTCCCCACGAATCACATCTTGCAAGATTAAATAGTAGTGGAGATATTTAGGGTTAATAACTAAAGTGAGGGCAGGCTTTCTAGCCCAACCCTGCCAAGTCATTTACCTAGTCGGTGGTTGGGGGTTCAAATCCGGTGAACTCCAACATTTTTACTATAAAATTTAACCAACCAATGGGTGCCACATAGAAACCCATGTCTGGTCCACGTGGCACCATACCATATGCCCAAATATGCCACCTATCAATCAACCATTGGTATACCTTTCTTTTGAGTTGTCATCCCAATCACTTGCCACATCATCAGTACAGATGTGCCACGTGTCACCCTTGCAGTGGTGACACGTGTCACTCCTTGATTGGTCCACGTATAACTACAACGTCAACAAACTGCCCACATCACTATATGGTCAGTTTCCACATGTCACATCCAGACTCTTCCACGTCAGCATGATGACGTCAGCGTTGACTTTTTTCCACTTGACTGTTGACTTTTTGCCTGTTTGGAAAAATGAACAGATCACTATATCTGGAGCATACGAATTCCATTTGAGCCCGTTCAAGTTGCGTTGGGTTTGTATTGATGAGGCCTACACGCAGGTCTATTTTGAATCCATTCCGAGAAATTTTATTTTTGGGACTTTCTGAGCCCCATCAAGCTCCTGGATCTAATTCTGGATCACACCTCACCACTAAATACCTTTTGGTCCCCAAAAGTTTACAAAGCAATCATCAAGTGCGGGATAGGCCAATTGACTTGTTCCCCGTCTTTGAACTTTTTCCTGTGCACCTGTCTCATCAAGATCAACTGTAAAACAATCATGATAATTGACAACATATTGTTAGCCATTTGTACCTTGTCACATCTTATTGAAGCCACGATCATCCATGTAGACAACATTACTAATGATAGCATCAAAAATATGACTGCAAATGAGATGATATGTTTGTAATATTTGCACGACATTAGCTTATCTTGAAGAAAAGTGTGATTGATTTTCCATTCTAAAATCATCTCTTGTTCTTGCTTAAGATTGATTACTTTATTTGAAACAATTATAGATGTGTTGCTTTGTTTAGCTACCTTTCTTAATTGTTTCATAGTTTGAAGAGATTTATTTTCCTTTAAATAATGAGTATGAACCATATATTCTTGACCTGCTTTGGTTAAATGATATTGATTCTCTTCCCTGTAGAAGATTTCTTTACGATCATATAAGTAAGGATTGCGTAAAACCATTCCACATTCAATTAGTGGCACCACATCACATGTTACCTCGTCCACAAACTTAGATGAAATTGCAAATTTTAATGTGCACTGATTTGTTATGTGCAATTGATGATTATTGCTTATCCATTTAAGTGTGTAAGGCTTATGATGCATCTAAGTGTTTAATCCCAATTTCTTAACCAATTCCTCTGAAATTAAGTTAGATTGATATCCACTATCTATCAATGTGTCGACCTTAGTATGTCACATTATGACCCTTATGTGAAACAATTTACTTCTAGCACCAAATCCATCACCAATTTTACCTGTCATACCAACCAATGAGACTTTAGATTCATCACCTGAATCCGATCCTTAGTCTATGGGTCGTGTTAATGCTGCAACTATTTGCCTCCCTTTATTTTCTTTGAACCACTTCGGTCTCTTCTCAGGATGCAATTTCCAACAACGGTCCCCATCATGCCCCTCTTTCTTGCAATGCTTGCAAGAGGGCTTCTCTTATTTTCTAGCCACTGGATTTGCCTTCTTGCCATTCCACTTCCTTTTGTCCTCTTTCCTTGAAGACGATTCCCCTAATACACCAAACCCTATTTTCCCTTCTTCAATATATGTTCCTTGAACATAAACCTCATCAATATTGGTAGGTCCAAACATGAATACATTATTTCGAATATATGCAGGTAAACCTCCTATATACTTCATAAGAGTTTCTTGGGTATGTAAAGGAATATCTAACATCAATGCCATTTTACGAAATCCATCTGTGTATTCTTGCACTGTTTGTCCTTTTCTTAGTTTAAGATATTTCCATTCAATTAGAGCTTTCTCTTTATAACCCAAAGGATATAATTTCTTTCTAAGTGTAGAAATAAAAACTTTCCATGATGGAAATACATTACCCACTTGTTGTGTGCCATTTTGCAACTTGCTTTGCCACTAGATGAGTGTTGTGCTTGCAAGTCGAAGTGATTCCAACTTGATTTGAGTTGCCTCATCCTTGATTTGTTTCACACTGCAATGAACCTCCATATGTTTGACCCAATTTTCAAGTCTCTCTGCATTAACTTCACCATCATACATGGGTGATTTGAATTTAACATCAATTTTTAGTAAAGGCATTTCCTGTTTATGTTTATGGACATGTTTCTTTGTAGTGCTTGTAGAACTTGAACTTGAAGAAGAAGGAGAAGACGGAGGTGAAGATGGAGGTGAAGGAGGAATTTGAGGAGGATCCTCTCCTTCTTCACTTTTTCCCTTTGAATATTCACCCATATTTGGTCTCTTCTATTCCAAGTAATCCCCATACAAAAACTTCATCATCTTTTTTGGCGAAGAAATTTTTTTGAAACTCTTTCTCATCCTGAGAAAGTCCTTCTTCCGATGCCATATTATCTCTTTGAGAAGTTATTTTTCTCAATCCAATCATTGGATTCTCTTCAACAAGATCCCCTTCACCACCCTGTAGATTTTCCCTCATAATCATGCAAAAATCAAATCCAAACTTCAACTAGGTCTGATACCACTTGATCCAAAAAGATCTTTTAAATGAGAATGGTTGAGTTATTATGTATGTGTTAATTAACCATTTAGGAAGCTAAATGAAAGAGGAAGAATTATAAAGTAAACATGAAAACCATAAATCAATGTGCATATCTAAACATAAGAATCAGAACAACAAACCAAAAAACACCAAAGTGATAACAGAGTTTAGAAATCTCGCCTACGTCTTCGGGCCTTTGTCTCAGTGGGTGAGGATTTATTATTTATGTTCAAAGATTTAAAAGTATCTCACATCAGTGCCAAAAAGGTTACAAACTAATCTGGTCTTGTTCTACCATATCTCTAGAACCCATCAAAACTGACGGCACTAAAAATGGATGACCAGAGCTCCAAGAAATGGCCCACAAAGGTGCTCTCCTCAAGGGCTTCCCTGCATAAAAATGGATTTGGCATGGAAAATCTTCAGCATAAAAATTCTTTGAACCTCCTCTATGGATTCAATAACCCATGGTTTATATATATATGAAGTTGGTAACAACCTCCCAACTTCTCCCCAAGATCTGGCCTAAAAAAGGGCCCAATATCCCCCCAAAATAGATTAAATCCCCTCAAACATGCCTAAAATCCATAAAAAAATCATATTACATAGTGTAAAACCCACTTTATCAATAATATAGGGTGCAACCCCCTATTCTATGGCTCCTGGTCGTATTGGCGCTCACCATGTGGCCAGGCACTAATGCTGTGCGCTGGCCCCATATCCGTTGTCCCTTGGTCCTCTGCTCTTGTGCCATGTGGCCACAACCTAACTGTGCGCACCCCCAAATCTGGTGTAGCCTTTGATAGTCTAGCCCGTGATTTATCCCTTGTTTGATGGGCTAGACTGGACGACTGGGGATAAAGTCTAATCTTCTGTGCACGAACTGTGAGAAGTCCGGGTCACATTGCAATGGACGTATGGTATAGCATCGGGGCTGGGGCTAGGAATAGCCATTTATTTCCTTGCGTATCACACCTTGCAACCATAAATAGTAGTGGAGATATTTAGGGTTAAGAATTAAAGCAAGGGTGGGATAGCTAGCCCGACCCTGCCAAGTCATTCACCTAGTCGGTGGTTAGGGGTTCAAATTCGGTGAAGTCCAACATTTTTACAATAAAATTTAACCAACCAATGGGTGCCACGTGGCACCATAACATACACCCAAAAATGACATGTTTCAATCAACCATTGGTCCACCTATCTATCTATTTGTCAGCCCAGTCACCTGCCACTGTACCTGCCACATGTCAGACCTGCCACGTCATTAATACGGAGGTGCCACATGTCACCCTTGTAGTGGTGACATGTGTCACTCCTTGATTGGTCCACACATACCTACCATGTCAAAAACCTGCCCACATCACTATACGATCAGCTTCCACGTGTCACCTCCAGACACTGCCATGTCAACATGATGTTAACGTTGAATTTTTTCCAGTTGACTGTTGGCTTTTTGCCTTTTTGGAAAAGCGAATAAATCGCGATATATGGAGCATATAACGTCCGTTTGAGCCCATTCAAGTTGCGTTGGGTTCGTATCGATGATGTCTACGCACACTTCTATTTTGAATCCATTCTGAGAACTTTCATATTTAGGCCTTTCTAAGCCCCATCAAGATCCTGGATCCAATTCTGGATCATCCCTTGAACATCACTATGGTGAAATTAAAGAATGAGTCTTGAAAACGGGGCCATGTTAGGTACCCAAATACAAAAGATACACTAAAATAAAGTGAGGAAAGAGGGAAAACCTCATGGGAAACACCCCCCCCTCAAGGTAAAATGTATGTAAAAAGAAGAACTACAGTTGCTAGGAAACTGTGTCCTTCACTCCAAGATGCCTTTGCAGAGAATGGAACTTCTGCTCAGTGAAGGTCTTGGTGAAGATGTCTGCCATCTATTCTGCTAAAGGACAAAACTGTAGGTCAATGATCCCCTCGTGTACTATGTCCTGAACGTAGTGCATGTAGATCTTGATGTGCTTCGCCCACTGCCTTTGAACTAGATCTCTGCAAAGCTTCAGAGTGATTTAGTTGTCACACCAGATGACGATCGACCGATGAAACTGAATGGCCCAACTCAGTGAGAAAATATTGTATCCATACAGCCTTAATGGTTATGCTAACTACCCCTCTGTACTCTTCCTCGACTGAAGATAGAGCAATGACAACTTGGTTCTTGCTCGACCAACAGATAGGCCCGAAACCAAGACTGAGTGAGTAACCAGATGTGGACTTGCGGTCAGTGCTATCACTAGCCCAATCAAAATCATTAAACCCAATGAGATCTAATGTAGAGTCAGCTACATAATGAATCCAAAAGGTGATGGTGCCCTGTACGTAATGAAGGATATGCTTTGCAACTTTCCAATGTAGCTGATGCGACTCCTGCATGAACCTGGAAACTGTGCCCACTGCATAGGAGAGGTCTAGTTTGGAGTGTGTGAGATACAACAAGCTCCCCACAAGCTGTCTATACAGTGTGCTATCAACCAATGGAGTCTCCCTGCCATTCTCAAGTTTGACTTTTGATAGGAAAGGATTTGGAGCAGACTTGCAGTCTATCATGTGAAATATCTCAAGGAGATCTCGTGCATACTTGGCATGAGACAATTTGATTCCCGATGCATCCTAACTGATCTCAAGTCCAAGGAAGAAGTGTAGCGGACCCATGTCCATCATAAAAAACCTGTCATGTAGAATCCTCTTGAGTGCAACAATTGTTGAAGTCGAGAAACCAGCGATCAACAAATCATCAACATACATAACTAAAAGTAGAAGTGAATCAACCATCCTAGGCATGTAGACATTCAGGTCTGATTTACAATGTACAAAGTTCCGTGACAACATGCACGAGTCCATATTAGTATACCATGCCCTCAAAGCCTGCTTGATGCCATAAAGGGACTTCTTCAGTCGACAGAACAAAGATGAGTACTACATAAATCCATGGGGCTGCTCCACATAGATATCCTCAAAGAGATCACCGTGAAGAAATGAATTCTTCGTTTCCATCTGATGGACTTCCCATCCCTTGCCTTCCGCAATGGCAAGTGCCAATCGTATGGAATCCATATTCTTCGCTACTGGAGTGAAGGTCTCATCATATTCAATACCATGCACCTACTGAAATCTTTTGGAAACAAGCCTGGCTTTGTATCTGCTAATCTATCCATTTGCTGTGCTCTTAGTCCTGTAGACCAATCTTCCTCTGACAAGTTTCCTCCCAGAAGGAAGGGGAACCAGATCCCAAGTCTAGTTCTCCAGGAGGGAGTTGTACTCCTTCTGTATGGCGGATTCCCAAAAGGGATTTCCAACAACCTTTCCATAAGACCGTGGATCTGAAGAATGAACCAATAAAATATTCCTTTAGGGAAATGGTTTAGTTACAGTGAGTGCAATAGGAGGCTCCTTGAAATCAGATCGAGTCCTCCTAGTATTGGCTGAATCACTAATTATATCCCCTGCATCCTAAAGAGTAGTTTGTGCCCACTTGGGCCTCTGCTCTGGCTCTGCAATTGCATCTGGATGCTTTAACTCTGCATCTGACTGTACTGACTTTGAATCTGAATCATATGAGTCCTTTGAATCATAACTCTAATCTGAATAAGAGTCAGGATGTGCATTATCATCATCTCGAATAGGTGGAAGAATGAAGGTGTCTGCATGCGACTACTGAGGTACATGAGAGACACTTTCCTCGAATTGGACACTACACTCAATGATGATCCGGTCTGAGGAAATATCAATAAGCCTATATCCCTTCACACCGTTAGGGTATCCAACAAAAATACACTCATTTCTCTATGGATCAAGTGCCTTCCTCTTTTCAGAGGGAATCCGGGCCCATGCACATGAACCGAAAATGAAAAAGTGCATCACTTCCAGTTTGAGGCCACTTCAAGCCTCGTAGGGGGTCTTATCCTTGAAAAATATATGGGGAGATCTGTTTTGGATGTATGTTTCACAATTAAGTGATTTGACCGATAGTCTCCGTGGTAGTGACTTTGCATGCAGCTTGTAAGATGCCATCTCCTTTAGAGATATGCTTTTTTGCTCAACAACTCTATTTTTCTACAGAGTATAGGGAACTGTGTGCTACAACTGAATCCCTGCATCATGGAAAATATTATGGATCTCATGATTGACATACTCTCCCTCGTTATCATTTCAGAGTACTTTGATCTTCTTTCCGAACTGTGTCTCAACTAGGGCTTTGAAATCTTTGAGGTGTTGAAAGACCTCAGATTTTCTCCTGAGAAAGTACATCCATGTAAAATGTGAGAAATCATCAACAAAAATGAGAACAAACCTTGCTTTACTAATGGATGGACGTGGAAAATGACCCATAAGGTCATTTTTCATCAGATATTAAGGTGCAAAAGCTCTCTGAGACTTTCCTTTGTCGAATTTCTCTTGAGGGTGTTTTCTGAGAACACATCCCTCACATACTTCCTTGGAGAAATAAATGTTTGGTAGAACATCAACCAATATTTTCTTGCTAATTTGTTGAATGTATCTAAAATTCAAATGTCCAAACCTTTCATGCCATATCCTACTACTTTCATTAGCATGAGTAAGCACTAAAGCATAATCAAGTTCAATGAATTCAGAAAAAAGTATACAATCTAGACTGATGATTTACCTCACCGGTAGCAACCCTGGAGTTGGTTTGCATGTCGTAGATGTCCATAGAATTTGGTGTGAATATGACTTTCTTTCCAATGCTAGAATTCGTCATCTAATACACGGAGATAAGGTTGAAGGAAAGTTTGGAAACATGCAACACATTCTCGAAGCTTCCGTTGGTGAGTTCAATCCTTCCTTTGCAAGTGACTTCGATAGAAGAGTTGTCCCCCATCAGAATAGGCAGACCTTTGCATGCATCCAATGAAGAATAAACTACTTTTGAGGCAGCCATGTGATGTGATGCTCTTGAATCTATGATCCAAGCATCGAAAGAAGAGTTGATGACAATCAAGGCATGGCTAGAATTGCTTTTCTTGGGATTCAAATCTTATGGCTTCTTCTTCTTGGAACCCTTGGGAATGTGATCTACAAGGTTTTTTTTCTGAAGTATTTGAGACATTGGATCTATTTGTTTTTGCAGGCATGTGGATTCTAGATGGAATCCTTTATGACAGTAAGTGCATTTCTCCCCTTTCACCCTTTGGATCTGGAGGCATCAGTGAAGGGTTTTGTGTACCCTTCCTTCTTCATATGTGCATGCACTTTATTTTTGTCTTTATCTTTATATTTATGATGTTGATGAGCTTAGTTTTCTCTTATGGAAGGGATTTGATAAACTCCTCAAGAGAAGGCATCTTCCAGGTGGCTCCAGAGGTGAATCTGATAGAATGGAATGTGGATATGAATACAGAGAATTCAGGACCAAGTTTGGAGAGAATGGTGAGAACCATTTGTTTCTCCTCCTTATATTTATCAACCCCACAAGCTTTGAGTTGTGACAGTAAATCCTTGAATTTTATAAATAAATCTCGGATATTGTCGACTCTGATACCATGTAAATGTGTTGAACCTACACATAATATATCTATCTAGAAAATACTACACACATTTGTAGAGAGAACTTGAGAAAGAAGAAGAAGGAGAGAAATAATAGAAGAATTCTCATTAATCGTAATGAATAATGAATAATTTACACATGATATACTTTGTATAACTCAATGAATGCGCAATGGAGGAAAACCAATGCACCATAGTAGTGGTATAGAGTGTTATGGACACACACCAACAGTTATAAGAGTGAACTTCCATTTAGTCTAGTCTCTTAGGCAATTACGGGAGTGAACTGCCACCTAGCTGAGTTAACTAGTCAACTAGTCTTCAGTTAACTGATTGAACATAGTATAGTGAGGAGTATATAAAGGAATTAAGGGTAATGCACTAGTATGGTGATGATCCCAAGGAAAGTGCACATTATCATGGTGATTATCCCAATGTTACATGGTGACAAAGCCAATGCAACATCTAAACTCAACTCAACTAGTCAAACTGAAGTGTCAACTAAAATACAATATTCTCCAGGTGGAATATTCTCTCCTAAAACATAAGAGACTGGATAATGACTAATTATGACTAATAAACAAGGAAAAACCTTAGGAAAAAGAAATCGTAGGTGTGTGTGAAGTAACTCCAACATTCAAGCATTTATCTTCTGTCCATTCAATCAAATATCATAGCCTTCTTCATGAGAAATAGTCATTATGTTTTTTTCCACAATATTCCCTTTGATAAGAGACATATTGTCATTTATTGATGTGAGATTTGGATCCCCTAAACAGTTCATTTTTTTCTTGCAAACAAAATAAATCAAATCACACAAATAGAACCATAAAAAATTAATGACATTCAAGCTCTAAAGATACCTGTCCATCAACAAGCCTTTTTCATGTTTAAAAGATGAATACAAATCTGATTCAACAATTCCTCAACATTGCACATCAAGGTTTGTATTTCCTCTTGTCATTAATGATAATAATGTGAAACATCTGTATGATTATCTACAACCTGGTGAGAGACAAAAAGGGAATTACTATTGATATGGAAGAAATCAAGATACTCTGGAAGGGTTCAAATAATCTCAGACTACAACCAAGATGGATTGATTCCCCCCATCATAAAAGAAGGATATAATCAGAAATCATAATTAAATGTGGTGACTAAAACCCGATTTCTAAAAGTAGTAAGTTGGGTATGATGGGAAAAACCATGCAATTGACATCATAAAATTCCCAAGAGTGTTCCAAGGAGACACAATTTTCATTTCACTTCATTGAGCTTACATTTCACAATAGAATACGAGGGCATGAAAATTCAATAAGTATGCAATTGATCTCTCAAGTATATAGGTTTTTCATTCAAAATAATTAGACATATAATCTGGAAAACAAAATCAACAAGCTCACGAGTAAGAGGGACCAAATAAAATATATTCCAACATAACCCAAACATGCTTATCTTTCCAATGTATGAAAAAACCTGAGCTCTTTCGTGTTATATTTTCAGATTCATGGAATGCTGACATATAAAGTGTAAGGCCCAATAGATTGAGGACTTTTTTCCCACGGAAAAAAAGCTTTTATATTCATAGGAATATACATGTTACAGTCACTCCAAACAACCTATACATGATTACTACCATTCACTATCATAAACAACCTATAACTCCTCCCAACATATGTGCTATATTACTAAAACTTTTGTAAAAAACAATACTGTCTTCTTGTTCCTACTTCAATAGATTGAGGAATTACAACCACAAGAAATTCACATCTTGAAACTTATTATCATGGCTAAGATGAAAACAAATGTTGAAAAATCGAATTTAGAATCTTAGAAGTTGCATTGACATTTTCCATCAAGGTATTTACAACACCCAAGCATTTGAATGATTTCAACATTGAGATTAGTGGGTAGTACTAAGCTATGATAAAAATTAGATCAAGCAAGAATGTAACCAGAATGAGTGACCTACGATCATCAAATCCAAAGGATGGAATTTTTTTTTTCAAGAAAAGAACAGGTATGAAATCCTCATTAAATTGATATGACTAATATTAAATCTTTAGTCAACCACTGGATTAGTTAATAAGATGATTGATCCCAGGAAATTTGTGAAAGAGATCCGAATAGAAAGATTTCTAGAATAGTGTTGTCCACAATATCAAAACATATTTCCAGGCTTCCTGAAAAACATCTCTTTCTGCTGTATAAGAGGAAAAATTGGATTCCTCAATCTTCAATCTTAATAGATATACCAATGCTTAAATGAATGACTCAATAGAGAAAAATATACGCACATCCAAAATCCCAAAAACTAACAATAAATGTATTGAAAGCAATCAACTTAAAGAAAAATGAACCAAGTTCTCTATGCTAAGAAAATTCTATACAGAAAATCATGTCGGCTGGAAGTAATATGAGAGAATAGTCAGTGTGGAAGTAAACATTTGGATAACTCCAAATCCAAAAATAATCATCCAAAGAAATTGCAAGGAAATGGAGTGGCTTTAATTTCACATGGGTATAAATTAACACTCAACATTTAAATTAACTATGTATGGGACAACAAGATCAAAATTCTAAAGAAATTCAACAAAGCAAAATCTTGAAATTAGAATCATGTAGATATAAAGATGGGACCAATATAAGTGCTCATTATCACCACAAGAGGGACTGAATAACATTCTTTACTTAAAATATCCCACTTTCAAGATGAAAAAATTATTGAAAAATATTTGACATGGTAAAGAACGAATAGAATCAAAGATCTGAAAATTGTCCCAACACATAGAAGGTTTTGAGAATGAGATAAAAGATTTTTTTTCCCATATCAAAATAAGTTTTGACCCAAAAATCCATTCAAGGGAAAAATGAGTGTGCAAGCCTCCTATTTTTTCAACCTTTGCTGAGAAATCCATTTACCGATCAACAAATAATAATAAAAGGAAAGGAAACAAGAAGGCTAATTAAAAAACTAGAAAATAAAACTAATACTATGCAAAGAAAAGACACTATCTTATTCTATCCTACTCCTATCCTACACTACACTGGCTAAAAAGAATGAACTATGTAAATTCGTAATGCCAATGTAGCCATCCATGTAATTCCAAGCATGCAAACACATGTTCATGACAAAATATTAGTAATAGAACTTGGAGAAAAAGTAGAGTAAAAGTAGGACAAATTAAAACACAAAAAACTCCATTCACCATATTAAAGATGTCATAGTGATAATTCATGGGAAATCTATCCGAGTGATATCCGTCCAACCATGCTTCAATTCTATCATAAAATATGGCATTACTATCATAGAATTGATGGAGGGAGTCTACGGGAAATTAGCATATTGAATAAGAACCATGCATAAAATCTGTGTGAAGTGTACTTGGTGAGATAATATTTGTGCTAATAAACTTGTTAATCCCTAAAGACAAATCAAAATAATGAGGGCATAACATAACCATAGGTATAGATCAAAGTTCCTCATTGTCTTGTAAATCCTCCTTGGACTCATACTTCAAGATACCATCAACTTGAGATAAATTAGTGAAACCAAAGTATATACATGGACTAGCATCCACCATGGTATCAGACATATTGTTGTGTTGGTTTTGTCACTTGGGTGAGCAAACTAACAACACTTGCATGTCTAGATGAGCCTGCTAGAAAAGACATAATTTTGTGAGTGGGTTAAACAAGCCAAACACATGTAATAAACAAAGAAACAAACTAAAACAACTAAGACATGAAAATTAGAAATCATGAGAAACTTAGAACCATAAAAATCAACCAATGACAAAGATAATGCTACCAATGGATCAATATATTAGTAGGTAAAACATTGTAGAGAAAAACCAGGACTTATGAGTCCCCTCTTCCTCCTTGGGAGGGCTCTTGAGTTCCCTAATGGAGAGCTCTTCTTACAATGGAATAAAAATGGAAAATGCTAAAGAAAATCAATGCCTATTCCCTCGAGAAATGAGTGGAATGGGCTCTTGCAATGATGCTTGAAGGTTGCAAAGAGAAAAGAGGATTCTCAAGGGAGAATTGAGGCAACATAACAATACTATGAAGATGTTGGTTTCTTAGTGCACCCATGGTTCTTATTTATAGCAATTCTTCAAGGAAAAATGTAATTGGTTCATGGTGTGAACAAGGGGCCTTTTAGGGAACCCTCTAGTCCTTGACCAGCCCTCCATTCAGATTTCACTCAGATATGAAGGTCAAATTAGGTTAGGATCTGGTCCATAAGTGGTTGGGGGCCCGAAAAGATCCATAAATGCACCGTTCATAGAAGTGCACATATTTTCTCGTACACAGTCACGCACTTGGCGCAATGTGCGCTTTGAGGGCTTTGTTGGCCCGTGCACACTGCACATTATGTGCGTGCTTCTTTTGGTGAATTTGTGCATATCAAATTTTACCCAATTGTATAGTTTTTTGCTTTGGAATGCATTTCAGGGCTGCATGTGAATTAATTTCTATTGGCATTGCTGTATTTCTGTAACCATTTGCGTGCAATGTTGCAGATGAAATTTCAGTGATAACAAATGCCCCCTGATGTGTGAGGTTAGGAGAATAAGTATAGCTAAAATACATCAATGTTTCTTTTACTGAGAGTGCCATTGTAATGAAGAGTTTTAAGAGGAACTGCAAGAGAGATCCACCAGAGGGAGAGGGGAAACTATGGCATCCAAACCTTTCTTTAGAGAGAAAATAAAATCTGTATACAAATGAGGCGGGAATGGCCCATGCTCGTGTCATGTAACCAAAATTTGAGATGGTAACTGAAGATGTATGTTGGTGTAGATAACTGCAGTGCCCTCAGGGGCAGTTGATAATGGAAAATGACAGTTCTGAATGGTGAACATACTTTGAAGTGAGGAAGGACGCTTGTAAGGAGTGTCAATGACTCATAGGCATTAATGGATTAATGAATTCATAGGTCTTCGAGTGGTATGAAACAACTGCAATAGTCTCATAGTAAGACCCCCCGTAACATGAGAATATGTTGAATTCAAATTTTGTGGGGGTCAATGGAATCAAAGAGCAATGATGATTCTCTTTGTGCCATCCGATATTCCTCATTGTAAAGGTAATGAGAGTCAAGATATTTTTTCTCTTCTAGAAACTATGTTGATGTCGACATGAAGGGAGACATGACTCCAAGAAGCAAAGGGCTTCATGAAATCCACTGAGATGATATCAAGTATTGACAAGTAACATGGATGAAGTCAATATGTGGTGAGACTCAAGAGTGTTCTTGGTTGGGCAATTTGAAGGATGGTTGGAAGAAACCGTAAAACTATATCTAGTGTCAGGGGGATGACTAGATATGGGGTTAAATTGTGCCAACAGCTTAACAAAGTGGACACACTCAAAGATCATGGGTACATGGACTTTTGGATACTCGGGGTTCATGAATGATTTCAGAATTAAAAAAGAGAGTGGATTCCCCAACGAAGTGCGACATGGGTTGTGTTTCCGGGAAAATAAGGTCATCAAGGGTGATGACAAAAAGATAAGTAAATACTGGAAACAAAGGATTTTTACAATTACCAAATAAATAAAGAATAATTTGGGTTGAGTGTACAGATACAAAAATGGGTGCCCCAGTGGAAGATGGCTTGGCCTGTGAGGGCACAAGTTATGAAAGATAACTAGTGGGGGGTGGAGGCCCCATGGGTGGGTTTCTCTATGAGATAAATGAATGGAGAACAATTTGCAGATGGGAAAACTGATGGTGGATGAGATGAAGGGATAATGATACTGTGGAGGTGTAGTTAGTAGAACCAAGGTGATATGACCTGCGAGTCCATTGGGAAAGCTAGCAAAATGATGAGAAGAAGTATGGAGTTCATTCTCGGAAGTGCATAAGACTATCGATACTCCCATCCTTAGGGGGTGAAAGCAGCATGAGTGTCAAGTTTACAAGGGGAACTATGAATGGGAAAACTCATGTGGGGAAGAGTGCTATCGGGTAACAATACCAAAATGCAATAGAGGTGATGGTATTGTAGATCCGGATGTAAGGACCCTAAAGGTAAATGTCAGAGGGTATGAATGGAATATGAAATTGATTTACAAAGGGAATAATTACATGCCAGTGTCGAACATATACCTGAAGGGGCTGTAGGCTTGCGGAACAAGTACCTGCACACATGAAAATAAAATACTTGACATGAACAATATATGATGATAAAGAACATATAAGAATTATTTGATAAAACTGAACATGAGCATGCGTACTTGAACGTGATGTGAAAAAAATGCTCCTCTAGGGCCAAGTTAAGATGAGGACCTAGGGAATGTGACTATGTAGATGGCATGACCAAGATCCCATGGCTAAGAACAAATCAGAAAATGGAGGCTCTAGGCTCATGTAACTGAGTTGGGAAGTTTGGAAAAAGGGACTATATATGGCTGGTGGGCCCACAATGCCACTTTATTTGTACCCGCTGCTATAGTGATTTGATGAGAGAATTTTGAGGAGATTTGGATATTACGTGAGATCGAGTAGACCGATCTAGGAGTTGCAAGAGCCAGGTTAGTGGTCCCATCCTCCCGCATAATTTAAAATTTGTAGAAGGTAATGAGGGTGGATGGAGGACCTGCGTCGATGTTTCGAGCATGTTCTACAGGGTGTGTTGAAGGGGATGTGTGCCCACATCTAGGACGAGAGGGTCCTGGAGAAATGTGTGGGTGTGCTGGTGGAGTGGTGGACCTTGATCCACTCAGAAGCTGTAGCGGGGGCAACGATGACTGGTTGGCTTCCCCCTGAACCTGGAGGGCCCCTAGCTGGTGGGGTGCCTCCAACTAACATAGGACATGGGGGGGAGCTCTGGAGGCACCATGAGTGCTGGGTTTATGTATTTATAGGCTTGAGAGCCCTTTTTGTAGAGGGTAGTTGATACCCATTTTGTATAGGGTAGGGGGTACCCATTTTGTACCTATAGGGGTGAGGGAACTCATTGACCTACAGGCGATGTATTTTGTATTTTGTAAACATTTATGACACGATTATATATATATATATATATATATATATATATATATATATATATAAGGATCATTCATGTCTACATGTGGTGATGTTTTTTTATTCTTACGATGTCTTTTCTATATGCTGTGATAGATGTATGATGTTGATGTATATGGGATGATGTTTTAATGTAATAAATGCCAATGTAACACTAGTTTAGCCATGTTATCTGCTATTTTATTAAATTGTCTTGGAATGTGTGTAAATGCGATTGAATTAAAGTTGCGAGATGAGAGTCTAACTTGCAGGTATTTGCAAAAGCGGCAAGGATCATGAATGTGATATACATTGTTGAGTTGTAGGACGACAAGATGGGAATCTAATAGAACTCTAAGGTGATGAATGTGGTGGTGACTGGCCTCGACGAGGATACCAATGATGACGATGTATTCAACTTGGTTTTTGGTGGCCGAGCCCAAACATATGCCGCTGGAGTGGAGAAGTACATGTGAGGGGGTATAGAGGGCCCAAGCGACCGAAGCGAGATTCTGTGTCTAGCGGCTAGCACCATCAATGTAACCAATGTGTTAGGCTGATGAATGATGCATCTATCAATAACATGGATTGTAGATCAGACATGAGGAGTGGTGGTGAAAAAGAAGACTAAAAACTCTACAAATGTGTACAAAGAAAAAGCCTAATGTAGAATGGCTACGCTTAGGCGGAAAAATTATATAAGTACAACCCATTGACGGGTTCTTTGAGAGGATATACTTATGGAGAGGCCAGGATGTATGTGCCTTTAGTGAGGCAGTGTTGGATGATGTAGGGTCCATGCCATAACGACTCAAATTTCCCATGACCAAGAGTATCGTGGGAGATATCGTAGGATAGGAAGAGATATCCTTCGTTGAATGAGCGAAGGTTGACATGGCAATCGAAGGTGGCTTTGGACCATTTTGTTGCTGCCTCATTATTCTGTAATGAATATCAACGATCTTCATCTAATGACTCTAAGGTCAGTAAGTGCTGCTCCATTGGAGCAGTGTCAGGTAATAGCTCGATGGTAGTGCATAATGTGGGAATTTCACACTCGATAGGGAGGGTGGATTCGATCCTATGGAAGAGGTGGAATGATGTAAAACCAGTGGTAGTTTTTACTTTCGTGTGATAAGCCCATAACATGGAAAACAAGATATGATTCTAGTTGGTCTTATATTTGTTGACGGTACATTGCAACATGGTTTTGAGGACTTTGTTGATAGCCTTGACTTGTCCATTGGACTGAGGGTAATATGGGGAGGAAAACTCATGGGAGAAGCCTAACTTTGAGGAGAGTTTCGTGAATATATCATTCTCAAAGTGTTTACCATGATCATACATTAACTGTAGTGGGAAATCGAATTGGGTAATGACGTGGTTGAAGAAAAAATGTGCTGCGATGTCAGCGGTATTGTTGAAAGTGGGCATGGCTTCGACCCATTTGGTAAAGTAATCGAATGCCACGACAATGTACTTGTGTTCATTAATGGATGGAAGATTTCAAGTCATGAAGTCTATGCCCCATTTGCAGAAGGGGCCGATGGTGATGACTGGATGTAGAAGAGAGAGTCACGCTGATGCTTTGATTGCATAGAGATGGAATTTGTCGTAGTGCTTAACAACATGGATGTAGTCATGAAACAATGTGGGCTAGAAGTACCCTACTTGAATGAATTTTTGGGAGGTGGACACACCTAAGAGGTGACCACCGCAAGCGCCTCTATGAAAATCGTTCAAGACTTTTTCAGCTTCGTCGATGGTCAGACATAAATGAAGAATGGTGTCGACCCCACATCGATATAGGACATCTTTAATGAGGAGGTATCGAGGGGCCTGATGGAGAATGCATCGATGATCATCTCGAGAGATGTGAGACCCAAACTTCTATGTCTGAAGGTAGACGAGAAGGTCTCCATACTAGGGGTCATCATAGGGGATGAAGAAGAGGTGTTCGTCGGGAAAATCCGTATTGGCGGGTGAAGATTTAGCGTCTGAGGGAAAATCCGTGATGAGTTCTGTGAGGATGAGCACTGTATTTATTTTTGGAGTTAATAACTATAGGTTTTATTCATGGAGGATAACGATCCATCATTAAAATTTTCCATTAATTTTTCATCGACTAAGCAAGTACTGCATGGGGTTGGAATCTGCTACAACCTTGGTAGTTCGAAGCAGGATATAGTGACATAGTTTTTGGACTGTGAGGAAAACTGCGAAGGTTAGTTTCTCATCATGATTATATTTCAAGGGTGGACCTGCAATATTTTTACTGATGTAGTAAATGACATGCTCACACCCCTCATTCCCTAATTGGACGAGGAATCCTGCTACGGAGATGACTGAGGCTGACAAGTAGAGGATGTAATCACAGTCATAGTCTGGGGGACTAATTAAAGGGGCATTGGATAGGGTCTCTTTCAAATAATCAAAAGTGGTTTGAGCATGTTCATCCCATCGAAATGGGATATCGTGACATAGTAGGTGGAGGAAACCATGCACGCAAGTGTCGTAATCTGGGACAAAGTGACGTTAAAAGTTGGCTTTGCCTTGTAGGATCTGCTGTTGGTACAAATTCCTAGGTGGTGGAATTTATGTGATAGCTTGGACCTTGAGGGGGTCCACCATGATGCCTTGTTGGGAGACAATGAACCCAAGGAGGCATCCGACTGTGACACAAAATAAACACTTGAGGGGGTTCAAGAGGATATTATATTGATGACATCGTTGGAAAACGATGCATAAGTCATCTAAATGTTGAGTTCGCTTCTTGGATCGAGTAGTGAGGTCATACAAATAAGCATGGATGATGCAAGCAAGATCATGGAAAACATAGGTCATGGCATGTTGAAACCTAGCGCCTGCGTTCTTGAGTCCAAAAGGCATGACACAATAAGAAAAGATACCCCAAGGGGTAGTAAAAGTAGTTTTATACTGATCTGGTGGATGGATTTGAATTTGATTGTAGCTGGAGAACCCATCCATGAAGGACACTGCCTCATGGCTGACATAGTCATTGATAATTTGGTCAAATAAAGGGGTTGGGAATTTGTCTTTGGGACAAGCATGTTTGAGGTTGTGAAAGTCTGTGCAGACATGAATAGTTCCCTATGTTTTGTTAACGGGGATGAGGTTGGAGACCCATGAGGTATACACAATGGGGTAAATGAACCCAATAACATGTAACTTGTCAATTTCGGCTTTGATAGCTGCAAATTTGGATGGGTGAAGGGGGCGCTGCTTTTGACGAACTGGGGTGACATCTGGCCATGTGTCGATGCGATGTTCGATGATAGAAGGATCGAGGTTGGGCATCTCCGTGTATGACCAGGCAAAAATATCCTGGTATTCCTGAAAGAGAGCTTTGTAAGATTTGAGTTCTGAATGTAGCACCAATGGTGATTTCTTCTATGATTCTCAGTTTGATGGAAATGTCAATTTTGACGCTGGGGGAAATATTGGCCATGTTTCCTTCTTCAAAAGAATTTGGGGCAGGGATAGGGTTGTTGAACTAGTTTATATGCCTTGAAGGAATAAAATCCTTGGTTTTGATTTCACATATGGAGGCTTGGCTAGGAGGGTGAAAGGTCTTCTGTGAGAGAAAAAATTCTCAGTGATGGAGCACATTCCATGGGAAATCAGGGGTAGTGAGTCCCTCCACGATATCTTCGTCACAGTGGAAAATGCGAGAATATAGGGGATCCAGGGAGGTGACAAGGGGGACTATCAAAGTGTGATTGTCCTTAAGTGGTAAGGATGTAGAGGGGATATCACATATAGGGTGCGATGTATTTCTTGACATAAACCAAATGTCAAGAAACCGTGGGTGATAAACTATGGTAGGGGGGAATATTTCCTGTGGGAAATTTACTAGAGAATTGGGAGGATATCCTCAGAAATTTGATCTGTGAACCATGGAGGGATGGGAAGTGAATCAGGTTCATGGGAGGTAATATTGACAGTATCTAAAGAGTGCAGTACCAGTTGTGAGGTGGTCATATGAGGTTGAATAGGGGTTGAATGATGACCTCGGTATCCAACAATCAAAGGAAACTGGTTTGTGAAATGAGCAAGTGATTCATAGAGAGTGAAATGACATCTCATCCGCTGGGGGAATGATGAATAGACATAACAAATGTTAGTGACATGAGAACCAGTAAGGGGTAGTGGAGAGGGATCTTACCGATAAGTTTGGAATACTATAGCTAGTGTCTGGCAAAACTGAAGTAGAGCTAGGCAATGATGAGTGTAGTGGCCATATTATGAAAAGACGGCACCAGCGAATTTGGTTCGCAACCCTTTACTGCGTATAGTGGATAATGTTGTAGTAGTAGTAGACATGCTTGGTGAAGTTGTGAGCAATGTGGTTTCTCGAGGGATTTGGATCATATTATGTAAATCGGGAAGAGTAGGACATCTATTGGTGGGGTGTCCCTCTCTTTCGCATAGTGTGCAAGAAGGTTGAGCTTGGGGGGAATTGGAGCTGTGGGCTCTTTCTTCTTTCATCTGCCAACAACTATGGTCATGGTGCCAATAGTTGGGGGTGAGGGTGGTGTGGTCGAAGCCTGTACTAGAATATGCAACAGGATTCCCTCTGACTAAGGAGGGAGATATGGCTGAGGAACTATCATGGGTGAGTGAAGATACCATACAGGGATGGAAAGAACCATGTTTGGAAGGGTAAGCATCGAAACTACCTGGAATTCTTGGACTCTGGGTGAGGAGTAAAAGAAGGGAATTTGAGTAATGAATTGAGGGATTGTCTCCCTAACTAAGATTTTCCCCTGGAGGGGGGGAAAATCAGGGATAAGTGGTGCAGTAGGGTTCTCAAGGAATTCTTGAGGTAATAGTTCTTCAACTAGTGGAACATCAAGGTGTGGAGAGGTCTCAGTGGTGTTAGCAATTTGTAAATTTTGTCCAGCTGAATAGAAAAACGACAGAGGTAACTGTTTCAACCTACTTTAGAGCTTGGCACTAGCCTGGTAAACTCAGAGAGCGTTCTCTCATGTCTTTTGATATATATTTGGCGATCAATGGATAGATTTGGTTTGTTTTGGGGGGTTTTTATAAATTTGCTGGCTAGGAAGGGAAGGGACACTTCCGGCTATGGAGTCGAAATTATGAAAATGAAGGAAAACAATGACTGGCTGGTAGAAATATCCAGAGGATAAAAGCTAAATGACACAATGAATCTGATTCATAAATTGAGTTTAATTAGAGTGGTAAGAGGAAGGAGAAAAAAAATAACTGCATCAAAGCATTACTGAAATGAATTCTGAATTAGTTAAGACAAAATACACACACTTTAAATTGCTTAAGCCGAGAGCATCACAAGACAAATTCTGGGCCTTTAACTCAGATGAAAATGTAAATGGAAATAAAGAACACAGGAAATACATACAAAAATGTTTCATAAACTAATGACTGATTTCTCCAACTGCTTTCTTTTTTTCCTCACCATCTGTCTTGCTCCGATCTCCTGTCAAACTTGCCATCCTGGTGACACTTGGAGGCTATTTACTGGTCACTGGAAAACTGCATTTTGTCTTGCCTAGCCACAGGATTTCCTTCCACTGTGAGTCAGAAGGAATCTCATAGTCCATCATTTATTTTATCAGGATCTCCAAGTCAATGCAAGTAGCATAAGTCATAGTCGACAACCCGATCTTTACTGTCTTAAAATGATTTAAAATCCAAAATTCTGTGGCCAAACATTCCACCAAACTTGGTCCCTTTAGGTTCTCCTCCAGGCCTTCAAATTTGGAATGATCCATTTTTCACTGGGTGAGGAGAGAATTGTATTCCTCTTGGTCATATAATTTCCCTTTTCCATCCCAAAATGGCAGGAGGCCCTTGATAAACAATTGTTCAAACATGTCCTTGAATTCTTGTATACTTTGTTCCATCTGTACAACTTTGGTTTGAACTGACTTGAGTAAGTTGTGCTTAACAATGATCCTCCTGGCCCAAATGATTAGTGTAGTTCTGTCCTTGACCCCAATGGTCTGAAGTTCAATAGTGGGAATGAAATTTAGCAAAGTTATAGCCATTCTGGGCCCATTCTGAGGGCTTTTTCGCCAGTGTCTCATTTACAACAATACACCTGCTTCGGGCAGTGACAACCATGCTGTGTTTGTCATTTATAAACTTCAAGTACACCTTGAACTTAGCAGCTTCAACGACGATAACATACCAGATTACATGTTTATCTTCTTGCAAAAGTACTTTACTTTTCAACCTCATCTTCAACTTGTTTACCCTCTCTTGTAAATCTTGATTTTCCTATTGGACTTGGTCCAACTTTTCATCCTTCATTTTTATCTCTTGCTGCAGATTTTCTATTATCCCTTTAAGGATCTTGATTTATCCTATCTTCAAGCTCACTTGGGACATAGATTGGATGATATCTTCAGTGTTTGAATCATCTCCGACTATTCTAGTTGCAACTGTAGTCATATTTAATACTTCTATTTGTCCTTGTGACCAACTCTCTTTTTCGTTTTCCAGCTGCAACACTTTGTCTTTGTAATTTAGTGCTTCCTTCCTGAATGTCTCTTTTTCTTTCTCTAGGGAAGCCAACTCTACTATCTATGGATGTTATGTGACAAACATTTTCAACTTATTTTTCATGCTTTGAATCAATTTGTCTTTTTCATCTAAGGAAGCTTTTACTCAAGGGCCTTCATATTCCAATCTTTTGACCTGGGTCTGTCAGGCTCTACTGGATGCATTTTCCTGCTTCAATTGTCCATCTAGTTTAAGTGCATCGGTTTTCAGTCTTGAAACCCTCAAACTTAGACTCAGGTAGTCTGAATATAGCATGTCACTAGAATTTTTGTGAAATTCTACCTTATCTGGGGCACTGGTATTTTCGTAATGCAGCTTGATTTTAGACACTTTATCCTCATCTACCACTTCTATGTTAAGTGTCTTCCTTTCTACATCCTTGAATGAGAACAAGGAGGACTTATGCTGGGAGATCTTCTCTACTTCAAGTAACAAATCTCTTATTTCACTCATGGCTAGATTTCCTTTCAAAACATATTGGTTTTCTAAATCTTCTTTGGATTGGTAGATAGCTCTAGGTGCTTTATTAAAGACACGTTTCTTGATGCTAAAATATCTTGATCTGCTTCCACCCCGTGGCATGTTATATGTATTATCTTCTTCATTTTTGGTTCTACTCTCCACCATCTCCAGGCTCATTTTATCTTTAGGTTATTCCTCCTCCAGGTTTACTATCTGTGGGGACTGTGTGATTTTTATTTTCTTGAGAACATTTTGCTGACCACTCGTGCCCAGGGCCTCTGAACTGCTCCTTTTGTTATAAAACATCATCTTGGGAGCTTTAATAATCAACCTTGGAGAATTTTTATGTGTCTGGATCTGCTGCAGGGCTGACTCTATTTGTTGTGTCTGATCAGGTTGAAAAATGACTTCCATATGTATGCAAGTTTCCAGATTTTCCAGTTTATCAAATCCTTCAACATGCTCATGCTCATAGGTGACTTGTTTACTCATCAGTATTATTTTGGATATGACCTAGTGCGGATCATATTTCCTCTCTTTTAACTATGCAAATCCAAATTCATTTAGCTTGGCCTGGATTTGAGGCAAGCAAGATCTAGTCTTTACCACAAAGGGTCCTATTATGAACATAAACTTTAAGTTAGATGCTTTGTGCATTTTCAAAAAGTGTTTTGTTTCTAAGATGATTCTTTGCCTAATTAACTCTAGGGAAAATACTTTGGGAGTCAAGAAAACATGTAAAAGGTAAGGTCCCTCTTAGTAACCATTGTTGTAGGAAAATCTCCCTGCGGACAGGTAGATTTCATCTTGAGAGCTAGACTCTTAACTCTAAGAAAAAAGGTGCTTGACATGGACACTGACTTCCTTTTATATCTAATCAAGCTAATGAACAAAAGAGAAGGAGGAAATCATGTACCTTATGAACTTCATTTATCCCTACAAGGTCCATGATGTGCTTCGATCTTGAGCTCCTTGGTAGATCCCGCAAGACAAACAAAAGTACAAACAACTTCCCACTCTACTGAGATTAGCTAAAACATAGATCCATCTACTGAAAACAAACTTGTATGAAACAAGTACAAGTTTGAAAGAAAGAGGGCAAGCATTGATTATATTGATCAGAACAAAGTGTTACTTACATCTATGGATGTAGTTCAACAGCTTCACCAAGCTCTCCTTGTCCAAACCCTTGCTTAAACAGTCCACACACAGAAAGATGATGCTCCAAATGACATCTTCCTCATGAGATCATAAGTTAGATGCTTCACAATTATTTCCATCTCCCCTTCCTCCATGGAAATCCCTCATTATATAGGATTTGGAGGTTTAAGCACCATGGAGAGGATCTCTCATCAGATCCACTAAGAAAGGGATCTCTAAGATATTTAGGGAGAAAATATCTCTTAAGGATTTTGGGGAGGAAATATCTCTCAAGGATTTTAAGGAGTAAATATTTCAACCATCCATGAGATCTTCCACCTTCCCTAAAAAATAGGAAACCGAATGTGAGGTGGATTCTCACACTTAATTACTTTATTTTTCATGAATATTAATAATAATTCATGTGTACTTAGTATTTTTGCCTTCATGTAATATATCCTTCCTCCACATTGACTAGGGATTGTGACACAGGTTATTCCATGGTGTCAAAGTGTATGAGACACTTATATGATATTTTACGACACTTAGGGCGAAGTACCTAGGTGTGAAAATTTCATGTGTAATAGAATGCCCCCTAAAGTGTGAGGCCAGAAGAGAGAATGATGGCCGAAACACTTTACAAATATTTAAATAAAGGGTATAGACATAAAGAAATTGATAGAAGCTGCACACAAACATCCAAGAAATATTATGACATGTTTCAAATCCAAGGAAGGCATACCTATGCTTGAGTGATAAAGACTTGCAAGATATGGCCACCATAAAATACACTGCGGATCCATAATTATATTGATAAAAAGGTATAGCCATTGAAGATACACTATGGATCTATACTCCCATGACCCAAATTGATCGTAGCCACGAAGAATACATAGTGGATCTACAAGATGACAAGACATAGCCACGACCAATAAAAAGTGGATCTATGTGACAGTATATGTGTCATTGTTCAAGAGAAACTCTGTCGCAACCTGGGAAAATTACATATCATAGTGATCACTCAACCCAGGGTCTTCTTACCTATCCCGATGTAGTACGAATCTAACCATGTGAATAGATGTCCTGATGTCGAACATGGTAGAAACCACTTGATTACCGGTCAATGATGTAAACCGTTAACAAGCTCGAGGGAAATCACCATTGATGTCAATGATTCCCAAGGTACCCTAGTACATTCCAATGAATGTGAATGGATGAGCTAAAGTCAAACATACGTGGAATCATCCGATCAGAGGTCAATGATGTAAACTCACTGTTGAATGTGAGGAGGCTTTCCATTGAGGCATGCAAGTCCCAAAGTACTAATTGGTTTCTAAATCTAGTTCTTGAATAATGTGTTGAAGTCGATAGGAATAGACTTGTCGAAGGAGGGCCTTGATGTATCCACCATCAACGACACGAAACAAACACAGAGATGTAATTGGTAGATCAAAAGAAAATGGATTGACATGGGTATTGAGACAATATATTTGTGATGGTTAACTCTCGAGGCAGATACTTCCCTTGAACACTGAGGCACAACAGTAGAAACATGACATGGACCAAAACACGATGATGCAGTGGATACTGTGACTTTCATCGGGTGACCCAAAGGAGTAAAAAAAACTCAGAGGATTGTTTCAATGCAGAGGTTCAGCAGATTAATATGTGCACAAAGACAAAGTGCCATGTTCAAGGGCGACTCTAAGAGTTACTGGTAATGTTCTCAAAAACATCTTGTCTTGTTTCTTTCAATTTTTTCCCCCATCCAGATAGACGAGTACCTCTTTTTAATTTAACGATCTCGAGGAGGGAAACACATGCTCGATATAACTCACCTTCGGTAATTTCCTCTTCCTTTGTTTAACAGACTAGAAGAAGTAAGGGTTCGGTCCCATATGGGCCCTTCAACGCATGATTGTTTTAACGAGTCCATAGAAGGTAAACTCGGTAGTTTTGTCATTTTTAGAGAGTCTGAAAATGACTTAAAGAAGACTCCAATGTTGTCCTTTTTTGTAATGTTAGTCTTGCGAGGCTGAAAAAGAGATAAATTATCACTCGAAAGATGCCCTTTCAAACCTTTTAATGAGTGGGAAAGGAAGCAAGATCACTCGACAATATTTTCATGTTTAGAGAGTCTAAAAAAAGATTGAAGGAGACTCCAGGGGGTTCCTTTTTCGTGTATCCATACAGGTCCGAAAAAGAGATAAAAGTTTACCCAGGTGCATTCTCATGTATTTACAAGCACGAGAAAGAACAAAGACTAAGCTCGGTATGCCCCTAGCTTGAAAAGCTAGTGGCTTAACTCCAGAATGATCATCAAAGGCTGGAGACATGCCCTCCAAGCTTCAATTCATTCCCCAACTTTGAGGTTGTCACCAAGTTCTCTACTAGGTGAGAAAAAAGAAAAGGGTGGATGAAAAGAAGGTTCAATACAGGTGACTAGTTCATTTTTTAATGAGCTTGAAATAGGAAAATAACTACGCTCAAGGCCTCTGTTTTATTTTTTAACGAGCTTACCACAGAGAAGAGAAACTATGCTCGTGACCTCTGTTTCATTTTTTAAGGAGATTTCCACAGAGAAGAGAAACTATGCTCATGACCTCTGTTTCATTTTTTAATGAGCTTGCCACAAAGAAGAGAAACTATGCTCGTGGCTTCTGCTTGATCATGGATTCCAAGAGAATAACGCTTTGGAAGGAGACCATGTCAAGGGACAAAACTCGGTCATGGATTCGAAGAGATATTCACTGGATGGAAGATAATCACTTTGGAAGGAACACCTGTCGAGGGCCATGACATGGGTAAGGAGATCAGGCTCCAATAGCCATACTGAAGAAATCACCATGTCAACTACCGGATCCAAATCATTGGAAGTCAAAGGCATGGGAGATGATAGAAAATCGACATTAGGAGGGGAGATAGACTGTATATCTGCCTGGATTTATTCACGAGGGGGGAAGAAAAGAGGATCGATGATGGTTATCATCCTGAGGTAGCTCATCAATGCTCAACATTTCCATGATAGATTCATCCGAGGGAAAAATTGGGGAAATGTAATCGATCGCAGATGACAAGGAATTCAACCCTGATTGCATTGAGGAACTATTGGGTGCCAATAGATGTTGGTCATCTGATGAGGGAGAAGCAGATTGGATAGAAATGTATGATGGTTTAGCTGGACTAAGTGGCATGATGTCACCTAGTGCATCGAATTCCAATGGACTAGGTACAATCTAAGGGTCAGATGATTCCAAAGATTGATAAGCCATGGTCGAAATCATATCGACAGTGGCAATATGATATGTAGTCGGTGGAAGTGGTGTAGGGAAGGTACCCATGAGGCTAGAATATTTCAGTAAGCCAACACCAACATTTTCATACATGATCTTGTGGTCTCCCAAGAAAGGAATATTGTTGGTAGCGGGAACGCGAGCATCGGTCGTGCAGAAATCCAACTGATCAACAGTGACAATTTTGCCTTGATTAGGAAATTGTATACATCAAAAGACCGATGAGGCAACGACAATCATAGCATAAAACCAACTTCTTCCAAGTAACAAGTTGTAATCGAGGGGAGCATTGACCACCTTGACATCAACAGTAACAGTTTTTCCAGCCAATTGGATGGGCAGGGACTATAAAAGCCCATGGGAGTGAAAACCTCTCCCATTGAAGGTGCGCAACATCGTTGGGGATTTGTTAAGTGCGAGTGATTTTAAACCTTTCCAACATGCTAAAGGCATTACACAAGTTGAGGATCCCTCATCCAGAATAGTTCGATGGATTTGTTGATTGAGAACAACAACATCAACTTGAAAAGCAAGTTGGTGGGAGAGTCGAGACACATAATTGTCTAGGTTAAACATGATATGGTTGGACGACTTAGGATCAACAATGCCAATAGTGGCCAAGAAAATTCTACGTTGACTGGGGCAGTGTTGTAGAACTTATAATGCAGACATAGCACACGGTGCTTGAGCCAAATATTCAACAATGTTGTAGTTCTGGGCAGCACATGAACTAGGATTAAAGGTAGCTTTACGTATAGTGATCTTAGGAGGGTGTAAGATAGAGTCTAACGTAGGTTTCTCAATCTGAAGTGGTCCGGATGGAGGATTAACCGATGGAAGACTAATGGAGGATGGTGATGGATCCGATAAAGTACCAGTACCGTTAGTGTCTTTTCCTTTGTCAGGGTTACCTGGTGTGTCGTATGTCTTAGAGCGAGTGTTCAAATTAATCCCATTAAACATATAAATATGTGCACTCTATGAGGCCTCATCATTAGGATGGCTAGAAATGCCCCCAGGAGAGGGGGTTTGAGCAACCATGGATTGCTACTGTGGAAAAGGCTGAGTAAGCATAGCGGGTTGTGACTTTCCTTGGAAAATTTTTGCCACTTCATTGCGAAGTGGACAATCTTGAGTGTAGTGATCGTCACCACAAATGATACACGGGAATTTCAGTTTCCGTTGTGTTTGCTTTTCGGTAGCAGGTGTTTGAACTTGATTTTTTGGTTGTTCATTGTTATTTTTTGATTTATTCTTTGTCTTCTTCTTACCTCTGGATTGTTGTGAAGGGTCAGATTGAACTGCATTCACCTCAGAGATTTGAGTTTGGGGGGAGGTAGAGGAGAGTGTGGTCTATTGGGAAGTAGATTGAGTTTTGACGGAACCGATAACACCATCCGCATGAGATGAGGATGACAATTTAGATGGATCAGTATTAGCTCAAGAAACATTCAAAAGCAAATCATACAAAGTACCAGATTATGAATAAACCAAATCTAAGTACTGATCCTGAGAAATGGCTTCTTCCTCAGTGACTGTGCCACCCATAGCGACATCGTGAGTGATTGGGGGTAAAAGTGATTTAGTAAACCATTCAACCAATAATATGTTAGGAATGATTACCTTGATCATCATTCGTTGTCGTCTCCACTCATGAATGTGGTCAGAGATATGCACAAAGTCAGTTTGACAAAGGGAGGTCAAGAGTTCAGTACCCATATTGAAGTGAATAGGTAGTTGAAAATGCATGAGGAAAGACATGGCAAGGGAATTGAAATTATGAAAGTAAGAACGTGGTAGTTCAATATACCACTTTGCTGTCGAGACTGTAAGTGTTCGCTAGAAAAGACGCAAATGTACAGAATCATCCATGAGGGATTTTGATGAACACCACAAATAGAAAGTCATCACATGGTTGTTTGGATCTTTGCCATATTTTCCGTCAAATTTCGGAATATCATAAGGAAGTTTAGCTGGAATGACTGGCCAAACTGGTGAATGAAAAATAGGATCATTAGTTAATCAAGACAAGTCAGGGAGATCTAGAGTTGCAAGGAAAGGTAGCTGTCAGTTAATTTGCGGATGATACTGGTGAGGCATAGGAACACCAGTAGGACCATAAACTGGGTTAGGTGGATAGTTGTAACCAGCAGGTCCTCTGGCATATGATTGTTGCTAGCTAGGATAAGCAGGATTCGATGATGGATGAGAAACATTTGCATAACCTGGTGGGTTCTTAGCATTATAGGCCGGGTTATTTGCTTGCCCATGAGGAGGATAAACATTTTTCCCTTGAGGGTGGTGAGGAGTAGATCTCGGAGGTGGATACACATTAGAACCATGAGGAGGATAAGGATGTTGTCTCGGAGAACTCCAGGTGGTGTTCGGGATACCACCCGGATAAGGTTATTCATAAGATGTTCTGGAAGGAACAAGATTTGATACTCCTCCTAGTGGGTTATGAGACGAGTGCCCCCTAACGTGGGGTTGAATAAAAGTGACTCTTGAAGATACTCCCCAGGATTGTGAAGGGTTTCTAGCAAATGAAGGTTGCCCCCCTACCAACGGTGGATTAACGACTGGGGTATGACTGGAAAATGGAGGGTTCCCTCCAGGAGGAGCATGAAAAGGGGGCTGTCCCCCGAGAGGGGTAGGCCCGCCATAGAATGGTAGTCCTCCAGGGGGAAAGGTTCGTTAGATGGTGGTTTCCCTCTAGACAGTTGTGTTTTGCTAGCAGGGGTTTGCATTCTTGGTTGAAAAGATGTCCCAACAGAATCGTGTGGAACATGTGGAGCTGTAGAGTAAAATCTCATAGAAATGGGGGTAGGGATTGAAGTGCTTTGGAGATGAGCAGAGGGGATGAGTCCAATAGTGGGATGGACTTGTGCTGACGTAATAGTAGGGTTAATGACCTGATTGACTGGGTGACTCATGGTTTGATTGGACGGTCCTGTTTCACCAGGAGGGTCATGAAGATAAAAAGGTTGTCAAAAGGATTCGAAATGCTCATAGAGATCGCGTCCCAATGAAGTCCTCCATATAGAACGATTAGGTATGGGATTGGTATGTGTTTCTGTGCTAGGATGAACAGAAGTCCTATACTCATCACCAAAGATTGGTTCTGTGGATCCCATATATGTTTTGGTAACAGTTCTCTCCGATAATTGTGGGACCTCTTCGTCTATTATGTTCCCAAGGGAGTCTAAATGAATAAAAAGTGGTTCGAGAGGGGTTACCGACACAGATGTAGTGTGAGGAGTGGGATTTTCAACCATAACCAAAGCGCCTTCTGAGTTATCTAATGGAGGAGCAATAACACTTCCAACATCAGATTGATTTTCTACCTCTCTACGGTAGTTGCCTTCTGGAGGGATAGGAGGTAAGGGTTGATAGCCTTCTAGAGGCAGCCATTGCATCCTACGCGATCGGCGAATACCTTTATCGTCTACAGGCTCAATTTTTGAGAATAACAAAACACACAAAAAATCTAGGGCCAACTAATAGAAAGAAACAACATATGCTCATAAAATCTAGGAATCAACCAAGCAAACAAAACTTCTCTCGATGATTTTACTAGTTGGTGATGAAATCCAACGTCGTGTGATCAAGTCGAGAAGGGGCTAGGATATGGTGGAATAGTTATAATGGAAACCTGCTTAACGGACTTTCACCTTGGTGCAAGCTTCCATGCAGTAATTATGGATTTACCCTCCAAGGAGCTCGAGTGAGTTTGACCAATGTCTGTTCTAGGTACAGTGAGACTTCCCTTCACCATCACCTTGTGTAAGTACCTAAATATTATGGCAACTAAAGACACCAATTCGCAGTTAGTCCCTGGGAGGGTACAGTCGACAGTATGATCCGAACGTATGGGTAGGATAACAAGTCCGAAATCAACCCGAGAGGCTCCCACACATAATCGTGGGTATACCTTCAAGTGACCCCCAATATATGATCCGACCACTACAAACAGTTGAACCACGGAGGGATAATCTCCGTAATTCTCCCGAATGTGGCCTCGTGCGTAACCCCTGTGTGAGAGGGGGATCCCAGAAAACCTATACGACAATTGGATTTGACTCTCCCTAGCTCAGGATGCTAATGCTTGTTTTGAAAACTTTGGAGATTTGTACTCACAGTCTAATCCAAAGTGCTAACCCTAGTGTAATGTTGGTGGAAGATCCTAAAAATAAAAAATGTTCTAGATAATTTTTAATTAGCATTCGTTTTACAACTGTTCTTTACTCAAAGGGTGTATGAAAGTGAAACAGATGGAATGATGACTCAATTCCCCAAAAAATGCATAAAAGATGATAAACAATCGTTTCTTTTCAATGAATGCCTATTTAAGGGAGAGAGAAAGAGTTGTTTTCATTATCAAACACTAATAAGGAATGTCCTCAATCAATTTGTTCTCAATCAAATCCAATGTAATGCTAAAACATTTCAGAAATGCCTTCTAATATGCAAACCAATCACTAAGATGTATATTTGTTGTTTGTATGTAAATGATGATTAATTCAATGCAAAACTTCTCTTGCCAACTACCCTTTCAGATCAAGGGGATTTAGACAAGCACAAGCAGATTTCGCACAAACAACACACCCTCTTGATATGATTGAAACAAGAAGCAAAAAAGAAAACAAAATAAAACAAAGAAAATCAAAAAATCTCAAACAAAAGAAAGATGCTAAGAAAAAATGACCTCAAAGAACCAAATGAGATGATTCACAGATTTCTGATGCCCTTCACCAGAGTTCCCGCTCAGTTAGATAAGAGAGAAGAAAGAAGTGGATTGATTCCAAGTTCTCAACAACATAAAAACTCAAAATAAGGAAGAAGGTCACAAAATTTGAACAACAAAGTGCTTATTTCTCAGAAAGCAGAGTGTCAAAGGTCAATAGAAAGAAGTATTGAAACACAAAGAAGCTGAGCAAGGGAAAAAACAAAGATTGGACTTCAAAAAAGACAATCTTGGAAGGTTTTTTTTGCAGAGGAAAAGGTGGCGCTTTGGTGTAAGGGGCACCAGAGTATTATAATTCTCCGTTCAAAGCCAATAGGGAGTTCCGCCGCTCTACTATCATAGGCAGGGGAGCGCTGGTGTCTTAAAACCTAGAAAAATGTCAAAAAAAACCAAAAACTCAGAAAAACTTTGTCAATCACAATGAATGTGATGGAATAAGGATTCAATCAGCATATTCAATCAGACATACAGGGTGAACAAGGTCTAAAAATAACAAAGGGTAAGACAAGGTCTGTGAGGAAAACCAAAACTGAAAGTTTCGATTAACTCCCCAGTGGAGTCGCCAAGTTCTGTTGTAGGAAAATCTCCCTGCAGACAGGTAGATTTCCTCTTGAGAGCTAGACTCTTAACTCTAATATAGAAGGTGATTAACATGGACACTGAATTCCTTTTAGATCTAATCAAGATGATGAACAAAAGAGAAGGAGGAAAGCATGTACCTTATGAACATCGTTTGTCCCTGCAAGGTCCAGGATGTGCTTCGATATTGAGCTCCTTGGTAGATCCTGCAAGACAAACAAAAGTACAAACAACTTCCTACTCTAATGAGATTAGCTAAAACATAGATCCATCTACTACAGACAAACTTATATGAAACAAGTACAAGTTTGAAAGAGACATGCCAAGCATTGATTATATTGATGAGAACAAATTGTTACTTACAACCATGGATGTAGTGCAATAGCTTCACCAAGCTCTCCTTGTCCAAACCCTTGCTTAAACAGTCCACACACAGAATGCTGATGCTCCAAATGAAATCTTCCTCATGAGATCATAAGTTAGATGCTTCACAATTCTTTCCATCTCCCCTTCCTCCATGGAAATCCCTCATTATATAGGATTTGGAGGTTTAACCACCATGGAGAGGATAT